>JANHGL010008046.1:28216-40671 GCA_024611195.1 Ceyx melanurus | reverse complement strand
AGTGTTATTAGCTCAGCTGGGGAAGCACGGGCTGGGGGCAGGGGCAGGTCAGTGCTGTCATCTGCTGTTTGGCCGCTGACCGCCTCTCGCCCTCCTGCAGCCCGCCTTGTGCCCCCTCCTCTGCCTCGGGGACCCCCCTGGGACCTCTTTGCTGCCTCTGACAAAAGGCTGGTGAGTCCAGCAGCGCTTTCCAGCCCCGGGGGGGGGTGTGTGTGTGTGTGAGGCTGCAGGGATGCCCCCCTCCCCATCCTCAGCACCCCTCTGCTGCAGGGTCTTCTAGAGGCTCAGCCCCGTGGTGATGCCCGCAGAGAGCAGGGTGCTGAGGTGGTGCTGGCAGGTGTACGTGCTGCCTTCAGCAGCTGCTGGGCTGGCTTTCTGTTTGAAACCTGCTCCCTGGGACTCCTGGGGGGAACTTTTTTTTGGTGGAGCTGATCTATTTTCAGGCCCCAGGTTTCGTTTTCTCTCCGGATCTTTCACGTCGCTTTTCTGCCCCGTGGTGCCCACTGGGACGTGGGCACCCCCCTCCTTGCTCTGTCTGCTGCCCGAGTGTGGATGTTGGCACGTGGTGCTGCTGCAGATGGGAGCTCTTCACTCGCCCAGAGCCCGGGATTCCTGGTGGTTCCTCTGCTGTGTTTCTCTCAGCTGGTTCAATAGGGAAATATTATCCCCGTCACAGATGGAAAGACTGAGGCATCGAAATATTTATGGCCCAAGGTCACACAGGAAGTATGTGGTGAGGCAGGGAATTGAATCTAGATTTCCTGAAGACTCAGATTAGCATTTTAACCAGGGAAGCATCCTTTCTGCGTTTGAAGCCAATAAATTGACCTTGGGAGTTAAGATCCAGTGCAGAAGAAAGTACTTTTATGTGCTTTATCTGCTGCCTTTGTGAGTAAGCAGCAGAAGTTGCTTCCCACACTTGCATTCCTGCAAGTTGGTTGTTGTTTTCCTGGTCACCTCCGTGTGGAAAGGGGTGAGGTGGTAACACAGGGAAGATGTTGAGTTTTCTGGAGGCTGTGTGTGTGTGTGATCACTGGTGCTGAAGGCCAGCCAGCTGTTACACTGTCCTCTCAGCCTCCTCTTACCTTGCTCCTGTTCCAGATCTCTGCAGAGTTTTGGAATGCCTCTGTTGTCTGGGAATAATTTGTCCCAAGAACTCTCCTGCTCCGCCAAGCCAAGGTGAAGGGTTGGTACCCTGGGTCTGAGAGGCTGGGAAGGAGCAGGACTGGGGTGACCTGTCTCCCAGCATCTCCTGGAGCAAACTGGTGCAAGCCTCTGGCTGGGGTGTAGCTCGGGATTGTTGCAGCAAGTTTGGGGGGGGAAGAAAACAACCAAACAGAAAAAAAAACTCCAACAACTTGGCCTAAACTGCAGCCAAGCAGCAGTTTGACAATGAGATGGAAGGGTTTCAACTCCTTGGGCTTTGCATCTGCTCAGATGTGAACTGCAGGCTGCTCTCTTGCATCAGGGGAGCTGTTTTGGTAGGATCCGGCGCTTCCCTTGCTGGTGCTTTGAGGAATGGAGGTTAGTTGAAGTAATAATCACTCCAGTGTGTTCACCTTGAGAGAGAATGAAGATCCCTTTGGCCACACAAACAGTGTTGTCCACACCAGTGCATGTCCTGCCACGGGCTGCAGGGCTCTGATCTGCAGCTGAAGCCAGACCTGCAGCAGAGTGAAGTTTAAATGCTGTGAGGAACTCCTAACAGGCTGGAAAAACCCCAGTGTCTGCTCAGAGGCAGCCCCTGCTGGGAGTGCTGTAGGTCTGGGCAGCACTGAGGATGACTTTAGAACCATCACTGAGAAAATAATAACTCTGGAATCCATTTGGGTTCATTTAAGCAAATTAAAAGACATGTTTTTTAAGCTCAAAGTGGTGCTTTTATCTGAGGAGCTGCTCTTCCCCCAGCTCACAAACCTCCTGTTTCATAAGAAGGCTCCCAACTTGAAAGAAAATAAGCTTGTAACTTTTAAGGAACTAGAGACTTGGGAAGTAATTCCTGCAATATTCTGCCGTGAAGTGATAAGCTGCTATGAAATCCTGTCAGGATGCCTTCCTTACTGACAGATTTTCTCGATTTCCTGTCATCATTTAATCAGAATAATTTGAAATTCATCTCTGCAAGCAGATGGGAAACCCTCAGCATCACTAATCCTCACCCAGTCGAGACTTTAGGGGGGAAAAAACTCCCCTCTCTCCCTGGGAATGTTGGTGTGTCTGTGAGCAGCCAGGTTGGTGTGTTCAGCTGCTGGTGCTGGTTGCTCTGGCTCCCATCAGACAGTTCAGGTGTTCCATTTTCCCACCTGCAGTCAGAGGCTGCTGAAGGTCAGGCTGCTTTTCAGCTGTTCCCTGTGCTGCCAGCCAGACCTGCAGCCAGAAGCTGTGGATTCCTGAGGCAGGAGCAGACACTGAACTCTTTATTGCATTCTTCAAGAGCTGACTGGGGGAAAGCAGAGATAATTTATTCTTTCAGGGGTGCCAGCACAATCCTCTCTGTGTATTGACCAGCAAAGACAGGCCCCTGGCTCCGAGCCCTTCGGCAGCTCCAGCCCTAATGGGAATCTGATGTTGTTCCCAGTATCTAGACTGGGGTGGGAAATGCCTCTGTGTGCTCAGGGCTCGCTGCTGCACCTCGGTGGGTTCTTTGTTTTCTTGCTTGGTTTGGTTCTTTTTTCCCCCCTTGTAGCCCCTGTCTCATTGCAAGTAGCTGTGGGGGAAGATGCCTGGGTGACTGCAGCAGCATCCCTGGCCCCCAGCCAGGAGCACCTTGTGGGGAGGGTAACAATGGCTGTGCTGTGTGTGGAGCTGTGCAGGGTGAGCCAGCTCAGCCTGTGCCCTGCCCCGGGCACTGGAGTCTCCCCCTGCTCCAGCCAGACACATCTACCTGGGCCTGATCCCTAGAGAAAACCCCTTGGGATGGACTGAGCCTGCTGGAGTTGCTCAGTTCAGGGAGCCAGAAGAATCCACTTGAGGACCCTCAGCCTGCAAAGGGTTTGAGACTCGAGTGTGGCCCTGGCTGCAGCAGCCTGGGGAGGAGAGTGGGTTGTACACTCTTCAGTTGAGCAGCTTCAGGGCTCAGCCTGCTGGTGACCTCCTGGAGTGGTGCTGCCCTGGGGGGTAAAGGCTGACTGTGTTTTCCAGGCTGGGCAAGTGATGTCTTTTTGGTGTCCTCCATCAAAAGATAAATATGCTGATGGTCCTTTAGGTCTGGGTACTTCTTGGGTATTGGATTTTTTACTCATCTTTAGGTCTGGATACTTCTTGGGTATTGGATTTTTTACTCACCTTTAGGTCTGGGTACTTCTTGGATATTGAACTTTTTTACTCACCATCATTATCAAGTAGAAGAACAGCTCACTAGATGGGTAAACCAAAGAAATACCTTGAATTAGCACAGAACACACTCCACACAGGAGCCATCTCCATAGAATTTGGGTTGCCTTTCACCACAGAGCAGAGTGTCTTGGGCCCAGACACATGAACTGTTGGCTTGGGGGTTTTGTAGCTGCTTGGGGAAGCTGTGTGAGCTCCTCTGCTGCTTTCCCAGCACAGCTTTGCTGGAGTTAATCACTGCCTGCTCTCTGGTGGCTCTTGCTGCTCTGTGGAATGCAGGTTGTTTTCTGCACCTTTTGTATTTTTTTTCTGAAGGTTTTATGCTTGCCAAGGCACCAAAAAGCAAATGATTTACTCTTTTTTTTTTTTCTGTCTGCAGAAAGAAGAGGGCCAGGGGAGCAGGTTGCTCGTGCTGCAGCAGCACTGCCTGGAGAACATTTATCCACAGGAGTGAATTCAAGTCAGGAGAGTGTCAGAGGTAATGAGACATCACTCACTGTTCTCCCACATCTTATGCAGCACTTTCTCCTCTGAAGTCTCTTAACTAACACTTTAAGGTGAAAGAATATGAAAGTATTTGACAGCCTTCTAAACTTAGGACTCCTTGGTTGGGTTTTTCCTGGAAGGATTTTTTTTTTTTTGCCAACTTACTATCAACTGGAAAAAATGAATGAAGGAAGGAAGAACTGATAGAGTTCTTGAGGTAAGGAATGGTTTGGTATTTCCCCATAAACACCATTGATTTTATAACCTAGCAACCTTATCTTTATTTTCAACGTGATTTTCTCTCTCATTCCTGCAAGTTTTGTCTTAGAGAGACTTGAATAATGGGGTTTGGATATAAAAATCTAAGTTCTGGTCTTAGTGAAATGCATTTCTTGTGTAGAAGGGAGCTGGAGGGGGTGGGAGCACGCTGGGAAGTGGCCTTACTGGAACCTTATGGAATTGAGCTCCTCAGTCATGGAACTGATCAGGTCATGGAACCTGCTTGAAAAGTGGAAAGAAATCAGTCAGAAAATCACCATCAGCCTGGCACTGGTGAGAGCAAGAATTCTCCAGCTTACTGTTGTAAATGGGATTCCCAGGAACCATCTCCTGCTGCACAGTGCTGCTGTCAAACCACAGCCACTGCATTCCTGGAAAGACCAGGAGCCCACAGTAAAGATGATTTTCAGAAGCTGTTGGCCAGGATAGTGTGGGAGGAGAATAAGCAGGTGCCACTGTGTTTGTGAATCAGAAATCACCTTTTTTGATGGGAAGAGGCAAAGCAGTTGCAGAGTTGATGTGAGCATGTCCTGAAGACCTTCACCAAGCTTTTCCTCTGAAGAAAATGAGGGGTATGGAACCAGCTGGGGGCTTGGGGGAGACCTGGTCTGCCCAACACTCGTGTCCCTGGGAGAGGGATGTTCAGAGTGCTCCAGGTGAGTGTCCATACATGGAGTCACTGACCCTGTGCTGCTGTGTGGCTGTGAGGAGCTCTCCTGCTCTTGGCAGCAGCACAGGCTGGGAGGAGGCAGAGCAGGTTGTTGTCCAGCTCAGACTGTGGAGGGTGATGAGTTCAGAAGCAGGTTGTTGTCCAGCTCAGACTGTGGAGGATGATGAGTTCAGAAGCAGGTTGTTGTCCAGCTCAGGATGTGGAGGGTGATGAGTTCAGAAGCAGGTTGTAGTCCAGCTCAGGATGTGATGAGTGTTCAGAAGGCCCAGTGAGTTCTGTGAACACTTTCTGGTGTCTTGTAAGTTTTGCTTTGAATACCTGGATTTTTCCAACTATGATAGAGATGCAGTCATCCTTCCAGACTCTGATCTTTCCCTTCTGCTGCTGCCCTGGGAAGCTGAGCTGGCCCCTGTGAGCTGGCAGCAGCTGAAGCCAGTGACTGTTCCAAGCTGAGCTGCAGTTGGTTGGAGGGTGTGCAGCAGTGCTGCAGTAGGTGAGTGTCCCCTGGCCTGTCCCCTGGCTCTGGGCTCACCCCTGCACGTTCCATGGAGCACAGCAGTGCCCAGAGGTGGTGGCTGGAGGGGTTTACTGGTGTTTGAGCCCCTGCTCTGAGGAGAACCCATTGTAACTGGGCTCCTTTATCTGCTCTGCAGCCCCGGCCTCGTGTTGCGCAAGGAAAACAATCCTCAGTCTGGGTATCAACAGCTCAGAGCAGCTCTCCTTTGCTTCCAGTTTGCATAATCACTTAGAATCTGAAGAATCCTCTGCTTTCTCTGCAGTTGGTTGGTTTTTTTCTTTCTGTGCTTGTTTTTCAAGTCATGTTTTGTAAGAGAGTCTTGAGTTGAAAAGCTTGTTTGTGTCAGTGCATTGAGAGGATGCAACCAGCAGGCTGAGGGGGAGCTGCTGGAAAACCAGCCCCTGCTTTCCCCACTGCCTGCAGGGACCTGAGAGCAGCTCCTGCTCCTGGAAACCTTCTGAAGTCCTGGTCTTACTGCTCTGCTGTTGGATTAGGCAACAGTTGGTTGCTCTGAGCAGCCCCATGGGGAGCCCTGCCTGGAAATGCTCCTGGGGGTTGGTTTAATCTGGGTGAAGGCTCTTCTTGGTCACCTGTAAAGTGAATAAATAGTTGTTTAGGGTTTGGAATGCAAGCATTTGGAAAAGAACTTTGGGATCTGGATTGTATTATAGCAGCTGTACCAACCTGTTGCATGTGTCTGCTCTCTAGCTTCTTTTAGGGCAGACATTTCCCAGCTCTGGCATCAAAGTGATCTGAGTTTTGCTCTAACCCAAGGTCTGAGTTTTGCTCTAACCCAAGGTCTGAGTTTTGCTCTAATCCAAGGTCTGAGTTTTGCTCTAATCCAAGGTCTGAGTTTGAGCAGCTCTGCTTGTGTCACCTTCTTAGCTGGTGGCAGAGCAGGCAGATGGGCACTGAACTCAATGTGGGTTTTTCACAACATCAGTAGCAGCTGGAAAAAACCCTTAATCCTGTTGGTTTTATAACTGAAATAAGAATGAAACCCATGAAGGGCTCAGGCCTTTGAGGTGTTTGCTTCTCATGAGCTCTGCCAGGAGCAGGAATAGAACCTTCTCTGGGCTTGATTTTATGGGGCTGGCCACCTAGGAAACAGCAGCACAGAAGTGCTTAGGAGTTGACTCTTGCTTTTTTTTTTTAGTAATAAATAAACCCTAAAATAACTAAAACAAGGGAGGAAAATATTTATCTGAAAGCAACTTCACGTTTGCATTCTAGGAACTGTTGATGCAAACTCAGGGCTCATAAATGAGTAATTTAGAGGCCACTCATGGCCCTGAAGTGACCAGAGCTCAGACACAGTCACATCTCACCCACCCTGGGCCTTCCAGAGCCTTTTCCTCCCAGCTGAGCTCTCAGCAGTGGAGTTTCTCCTGGGCAGGAGCACTGGGAGAAGCTGTCTAGCCCTGTTGGGTGAGCACCACCCTTTCTGTGTCCCCTGGGCCAGAGCTCTGCAATCCTGAGGGCTGTAGTTCCAGGCTAGAAAATCCCTCCTGAGAGCCACGGGCAGTTTCTGGTCGTGGGTGGAGGGAGAACACATTTTTTTTTATGACTTTCCTGGCACAGTCCCATCAGCAACCTGGTGCTGGGTGGTGAGGAAGGGTGAAGTTGATATTATCACTGATGTCAGAGTCCCTGTGCCTCTTGCCACGTTTATCTGCTGCTTTTCTCTGGTTTCAGGGGTGGTTTTTTTTTGGTGTCTGTGAGATGAGGGCTTTCTTTCCATCTCCTCCTCACTCCTCCTCCAGGCAGGTCTCAGTGCCTGGGGGATGAGCACTGACCATCCATCATCTGGGGGTAAGGGAGGGAATGTCCTGTCAGCTTTTCCCCCCACACCACCACCCTGCTCTCCTGCAGAGCATTCACCCCTTGACTTCCCCTTCCTGGGGTCATTCCTGGTGGCCACAGGAGCCAGACAGCTTTGTGCAGGGGGTGGGGAGGTGACCAGAGGTCCCTTGGTGACAGGCCTGCTGGGTTTGAGCCCTGGATGGCCCTTGGTGAGGGCAGGACTGTCCCTGATAAAAGGCTTGTGGTCACTTTGATATTTTACGATGGAAACTCTTAGCACTGCTTTGGAATAAACATGTAAGAAACAGTTCAGCTTCTTCTACAAACACTGAAATAGCTTGGAATTGCCACTTTTTTTTTTTTTCAGCTGTCAGAAGAAAAAAGATTTTAAAGGAGTTTCTGGAGGAAAACACTTGGCACAGAGCATGGAAACCTCTCTCTATGTGTCTGTGCAGTTGGGGCTGTTTTGTGGAGGGTTTTTTTTTTCCCTTTCCTCGGGTCAGAGGCCTCACCAAGGTCAGAACCAAGAGGTCCAGATGACACTGGGCTGTCCAGCTGCAAGAGCTGAGTGGTGGAGGGAGGCTGCTCAGTGGGTAAGTGAAGAGCATGTTGGGCACTGAGGCTGCAGGGCCCTTCTGGCCACAGGCCAAGCCCCCAGGGATGGGGCAGATTAACTCTCTGGGGTCTCCTGCCTGAGGATTCCCAACCCAGCCTGAGCTGTGAGCCCATGGCTGCTCTGGAGGGGGGGTGGTGGGTTCCTCAGAGCTCTGGTTGTAACTGAGCTGCTTCAGAGCCTGGTTTTGTTAAGCCTCTTGTTGCCTTCATCTTTCTCAAAGTCAACCAGTCCCCCCTGGAGCATCTCCTGTGTGGTCCTGTGGCAGCAGAGAGCTATTTTGGGCTTGGGATGGTAGCTTAAACACCTTGGTAATGGTGTTTATTTGAAAAACGTGGGTGGGAGAGGGTAGCTTTTTTAATTTCTTTTAAATTTTTTTTTTTTTCCTCAAATATTTCCTACCTCAGAGTTGCACGGGGCCTGAATTTCAAACCTGGAGGGCTGGAGGGTTTGGTTTACAAAAGGTTTGATCTTTTTGACAAGGCTGTTCCTTACCCAGAGCCTGGGGACAGCTTTTCTGTGGTCTCCTGTTGTTGGGAACAGCCTTTGGGTGTGAGTCCATCCCACAGGTTGCAGTGTGTGTGAAATGCTCAGGGCTTGCCAGAGATGCAAGGTTGAGAGCATGGCAGGCTCAGAGCACATGAGGGTCCTCAGTGTCTGTCTAGAGCAGCTCTAGATGGTATTTTTTTCCAGAGGTAAAAGAAAAATATTTGCTGCAATGAGGCTGTTGTTTGGGGTTGGTTTTTTTCCCCCCACTTAAAGTAAATCAATATATAAAGGGATATAATATATAATTCTATAATACAGGTCAGCAGTTCTATTCATACCAAAAACTCCAATTAAAGCTTGATGTTTTTCTCCAGTACTGCTTGTGATAAGCAGCAATCCTGTAGTAGTTTTGCTTCCTGAAATGAGCAGAAGGTTCTGCTTGGGCTGGAGGGTTGCACAGGGCACTGAACCTAGAAATCAGGAAGTCTGAGCTGAATTTCTAGCTCTCCATCAGACTTCCTCCCCAGCCCTGCACACATTGTTCTTTCTAACTCAGGCAGAGTGGGTTTAAAAATACCCCAAACACCTCCATTTCAGTCACAGGCTCCCTGGAATAGGAACTTTCTCCTCTTCAATCCAGCAGTTGCTAGAATGAGAGCTGGGTTGTGTCTGGGGAGGATTAGAAACTTCTGTTTTTTCCCCAAGAGCAAAATCTGTTGGTTTTTTACTCTGGAATGAAGCTGAGCCATTGTATCTACACTGTCCCCCCAGTGAGTTTCTGTGTGATGTATGTATTTCCCTTCCTGTAGAAAGATTTTTAAGATACCAGGAAAATATTTTAATAGGAGACAATAGGATTTTTAGAATTTACTAAACACATCAGACTGAGCCACAATAGATAATCTCATTTTATTAATACACTTACCCAGTGAAAATTATTTTTTTCAGTATATGAGTCTTTCTTATTTTATATAATGCTATAAAAAAAACCCCACATTTAATGAATCCACAAAGTTTTAATTATTTTTCCATACCCAGCACACAAATGTTGTTGAAAACAGGTGTGGAAATGGTGGATGTGCTGCTGCTGTCTACAGGCCACTGTTCCAAAGCTCTTGGTACAACAGGAGCTCTGTGTTGACACTGGAAAATTATTCTGGGCATCACTTTTTCTTGGAGCTGCTACTGTCAGGACACTGAGGTTGTGTCACCCAGGTGGCACCTCCAAGGGGAAGGTGGCAGCTCTGCCCAGCCTGCAGCTGGAGGAGGCTCTGAAAAGCAGCAGCAGCTTCACTGAGAGTTTGGAATTGTTTATTGATTGGGGGTTTTTGGAATGGCTGGAGGAGGCTCTGAAAAGCAGCATCAGCTTCACTGAGAGTTTGGAAGTGTCTACCCCTGGAATTGCTTCTTGATGGTGGATTCTGGATTGAAACTTTGGATGACTGTGGTGGATTTATGATTCCAAATTGTCCCTTGAGAATCAATGTTGTTTTCCAGATTGAAGGGACCAGGCCAGGCTGAGGGAGCTGGGATTGTGCAGGAGAAGAGAAGCTCCAGGGAGACCTTAGAGCACCTTCCAGTGCCTGCAGGGAGCTGCTCCAAAGCCTGCAGAGGAGCTGTTCCCAAAGGCCAAGGAGCAATGGTTTGGATGAGCAAGGAGTGGATGGAGATGAGAACTGAGGCAGAATTTTCCCAGCAGAGTGGTGGGCACTGGCACAGGGTGCCCAGGGAGGTGGTGGAGGTTCCATCAGGAGCCCCTGAGCCCTGGGGCCAGGCTGGAAGGATCAGGGCTGCAGGGAGGGCTGATGTTGGAGTCCTCCAGAGCCTGGGTGGTTTTCAGGAGGGAGGTGAGGCAGGGCTGCTGTGCACTGGGATTGTTTTCTGGAAGGCCAGGCATTCACATTTTCTGTGTTGCTTAGAAGCTTTTGGTGGAAAATATTGCCTTTATTTGATTATGTGATGACCCCTGCTCACAGCACAGTGATCAGTTACTGGGCACTGCTTCTGAGGGCCCTGTTTTGAGATACAAACTGGTTTTGTTGAGTTTGAAATCCTGAGTTTGCTTTAATGGTGGGAAATAAACAGCCCAGCTTTGCAGATGTCTGTGTGTTGAGCAAACAACCCCCACAGGCAACAGCTGCAGCTCCTCCTGGTGCAGATTGCTGCTAACTCAGCCCCCACTGCTGCTTCTCTGTCGTGCTCAGAAGGTTTTCTTCCCAGAAGGTGAGTCCCAGTTCATGGTGTTTCTGTCATGCCTGCCATGCTCTGTGGGCTGGGTGGATCTGCAGCCCAGACAGGGCTTGGGAATGCCCTTTAGAGCTGGAAACCACGGTACAGGAATGAATCAGGCAGAGGTTCCCCTGCCAACTGTGACCTGTAACTGCAAATCAGACCTCCTCCTTCCACAGGGACTCATAAAACTCAGCCCAGGCTGACCAGGCTCTAGCAGGTACCTCTGCAAACTCTGCTATGGCTTCACCTCAGAGGGTTCACTGAAATTCTCAGCGTGTTCCTCAGCAGCTCCCGAGTCTGCCTGGGCTGTAATGTTTGCAGGTGGGGTTTCTTCTTGTTTATTTTTAGTCTGGAGTTGAAGATGTGTATCAGCTCATCTGTGACAGCTCATTGTGAGCAGCTTCTGACTTCTTAGTGCAAACACATTTCTTCTTGTTTCTGTTGAGTTCTCGGTGCAAACTCTTATTTTTACTTCTTGTTTCTGTTGGTTTTTTTGCTCTGGCCATTTGGAGAGTCAGCAGTGGTGATGAGCTGGCATCTCTGCCAGGAGCAGAGCCTGTGCAGAGCAGTCTGAGCCCATTTCCCAGCCCAGCATTTCCCTGCTCACTGCAGGGGGCTGCACCAGGTCACCTTTCCACACCCCTTCTGTAGGACAAACCAGTCTCTGGGAGCTGAAGAGCTCTTTGATGCAGTTCTACCTCCTGGTGGGCTCTCCTTTTTTGGGGCACCTACAGCTCTCCAGCT
Organism: Ceyx melanurus; assembly: GCA_024611195.1. Classification (NCBI taxonomy): domain Eukaryota; kingdom Metazoa; phylum Chordata; class Aves; order Coraciiformes; family Alcedinidae; genus Ceyx; species Ceyx melanurus. Next base: position 29,505 of record JANHGL010008046.1, on the reverse strand, counting down.
GGATTTGCCAGTCCAAGTGGATTCAGGGAACACTTGGCAGCTTTTGAGGGGAGCCCTGAGACCTGGTGGGACTTGGTAAGGATGGAGGAGGTGGGTTTGGGCTGCTGGTGGTACCACGTTTAGTGGGAATCCCTATTTCTCCTGGGAAGTTTTTCCTGTCACCCTGGGGAGGGGCTGAGCCCCAGGTTTATTTCCCTGAGAGCAGCAGTGTTTTCTGCTGCTCTCTCACCAGTGTTTTCAAGCAGTGAAGCTGTGATCCAGAAGAAAAACACCCTGTTTCTGCAGTGGGGTGCTCCTCTGTTCCTGATGTTCTGCCACTTGCAGGCACCCGAGCCCAGCCATACAGTAAGATGTGAGTGCTCTGAGCCAGGTTATTAAATATATCTAGAAATAAACCCATTTCTGCTGGTCCTTCATTCCCTCTGGCCCTGTGGAGATCCCTCGTGTGACGTGTAGGTGTGGATGGTACCTGTGCCACCAGCTGAAGGGCTCAGGGAGGTGCAGCTCTGTGCTGCTCACTGATGCACACAGAGGCTCAGAGTTGTCTGCAGGGCTGGTTGGAGGGCAGGTTTCTCTGCAGCTGCTGGGCTGGGCTGGGCTGGGCTGCCTGAGGGTCTGGAGCTGCTGCTTGCTGTTGGGTTTTCCCCGTGACCTGAGGTGGTGATTTCTGGCATCTTTCAGGTTCTGAGATGAGAGGGAAGGAGACTGTGCACATCTAATGAGGTGTTTGCAGTCTGCCTGTGTCTGCAGAGCTCCTGGCAGCTCCTAAAGCTCCACTGGAACCTCCAGAAATGAGAGGTGGAAGATTCAACTCCTGCCTTAGTTTTAGCCCCTGGGTGGGCTGTTCCCAGGGGGTATTTTGAAGTGGACTGGTTTTGTACAATCAGCTGAGCTGGTTTGCTTGGCACAGGGAACTGAAAGCCTGACAGAGAGGCTGGAAGGGGATTTTATTCAGGAAATCAGTGACACATTAAGGTGGTTAAGTGTGTTTGGGCCAAAGCTGAGCCAGATTTAAACTGTGGAGGTCGTGTCTCAGAGCCCTTGCACCTGCACAGCCACACTTTGGCTCCTCAGAGTCTTACTGGGGCAGACCTGGAGAGCAGCTGGTGTGGAGAATGGATCTTGGTCATCTCAGCTCCTTTCTGAACAAAATGAGTGAATGCTCATGAATGATTATGATTAATTTTATGAATGATTATGAATAAATCATTATGAATAATGTTAATATTTTAATGAATAAATTATTAATAATTATTTTTAATGAATAATTGTTAAGAATAAATTCTTTT
>JANHGL010008046.1:3420-27815 GCA_024611195.1 Ceyx melanurus | reverse complement strand
ATAAATTCTTTTCTTAGCTATATTCCCCCCCCAGCACTGTCCTCTCCATGCAGGTTTGGAGAGCTGACAGGGGTTTGGCAGCTGTGTGTGGATTGCCTCGGTTCCTGTGCAGGTTTTTGGGGCTGGGGGGTGTTTTTTGGTCTGCTTTTGATGTTCCATGGGCCATCCCAACGGTGCTTTGTCTCCTGCCTCTGTTTCTAGGAGGTGATGGGAAAGGGAGAAGGAAATGTCAGCATTTCCTGCATCCTGTTATCCTGGGCTGCCTCTGGATGCTGCAGCAGCCACAGCACTCACTGCCCTGTCCTGACCAACTGCAACTGCACATTATTCACCACAACCACCTGCAGATTCTTCACCCAAACCCTGCAGCCCTTTCCCACGTGCAGTTCTCCCTGGCACTGCAGTTGAGACCCCTGCAGAAAGTTCTGGTCCCTCCTGTGCTGCCCCAAGCTCTGCTCACACCCCGTGGGACTCCGGAACGCTGCTGGGCTGCAGAAGTGGCACAGGGGGGGTGCTGATCATCACTCTCCCTGCTCTGTGTGAATTATTTGGCCTAAAACCTGAGTTTTGGAGTACAGGCAACTTGGAAATTGTAGTGACAGTTCAGGGCTGAAGTGTCCATCAGCTCTGCCCCCTGCAGTGGCACCAGTTCTGCCCCTGAGTGGTGGCATGGCTGCTGTAGTGAGTGGCTGGCAAGTGGGGGGTGTGTGTCTAGGAGGGCAGATACTGGTTGCAGTGCTTGCAAATGAGAAGGAGGAAAACAATTTGGACTCCTTGGGTGTGCTCCCCTTGGGTTATTTGGTGTGATCCCCTCCATACTTTCACAATGCCTCTCTGCACAAGTTTCCAAGCATGCAGTGAATGATGTAACTTTGTCTGCAGTACCTTTGTCTCCAGTTAAAGTCTGTTTAGTTCAAAAGCAGATCTTTGGGGAGTGTTGAAAGGATTTTCCTATTGGGTTTTCAGGCATTTTTCTCCTCAGACCCCTGGCAAAGGGTGTAGAGAATGGTTGTGGGGAGAGGATCAACGTGGTTCTGTCCCTGAGATCACAGGGTGTCAGGGGTTGGAAGGCACCATGGAGATCAAATCCAGCCCCCTGCCAGAGCAGGGCCATGGACCATAATCTAAGAAGGGCTGTCTCATTCTCTCTCTCTCTCTATCTCTCTTCCAGCAGGAGGTTGCAGTGAGCAGAGGTCCATGAATGGTTTCCAGACATGATGGCCGACCAGCCACCTCCCCTGGAAGCTACACCCCTCCTGAATGAAGTGCCTCTTCTACCTCACATGGTCAATGGGGACAGCATCCAACAGGTAAATCCCTCCCCTGAGCCTCCCCCCCGTGCTGCTGGCAGGGCTGGTGGGCAGCTTGGCATTCAGGCTTACCCTAGGAAAGAGAAGGCAGAGAAACCCCCTTCTCCAGGTTGTGTGGTGGCTGGAAGAGGAGGAGGCTGGAAATGAAGCAGCTCCAGAGCTTGGCAAAGCTGGATGAGCAGGTGCTGATACCATCAGTAAAATAGGAGTGCAAATAGAAGGAGGAAAATCACTCCAAGTTAACAGAGAAGGATTGCAGACTGGAAGGAATGGTTGTGACCTGCCTGTAAGGGCTTGAAAATTAAACTGCAGAATCAAAGGGGGAAAAAAAAAGTGCTGAGGGATTGAGTAAAGCACTAGGGTTTTGACAGCTCTTCTAAAGCCCATGTAAAGTCAACAGAGATGAAGTAGTGCTTGCTCTGAACCAGGAAGTCTATTGCAGGGAAATGAGAGGAAAGACCTTGGCTTCCTGATGTTGAGTGTCTTCATTAATAATTACAGTGCAGTGGTGAAACCTGAGTATATTTAGCTGAAAGGGGAGAAGTTTCTTGGACACAACCCCTCGGGAGAGCCTGGTATGATTAGAAATACAGCCAAAAGTGAAAGCAAAACAATTTGAAGCACAAGCTTGTGTAAGTTGTCACTAAACTGGAAGTGAATTTAATTTGCTCTTTGGCAGTAGAAGCCAAGTGCCTTGTAGTGCAGATGCTGAGGCACTTTCCCAGCATTTGCAGACAGACTTTCAGTGCACTCAGGGACATTAGAAGCATCTTGATGTTGATGGATCTTCATTTAAAAAGCATCTTCCCCCTGCCCTAACAGCTATAGCCAGGACAGGTCCTGGTAGGAGAGAAAAGGCTGGTTGGTTTGTGTGCAGTAGCACAGTGGCTGTGACTGGACAGGGTGCTAAATAACCCCTCCCAGGCTCCCTTTCCCCACAGAGGGTTGAACCAGAGGATGTCTCAAGGTCCCTGCCAACCTGGGCTGTTCTGGGAGCCTGGAAGAACTAAATACACATTTGAAGGCCTTACCTGCCTGGAGTTAAATCATCATTTTGTGGAGGCAGGAGCCAGAACTGCCTGTTGCTTTAGCCTGAGTCAGATGGCAGTGGAAGTAGAAATGAAGGGGTTAATCCAGAAGGGAAAGCATAAAAGTTTAGCATGGAATTTGCATAAAATAGGCTTTATTAATAATAAAAAAGTGCACTTGGCTTCTTCCCTCTGACTCCAGAGATAAAAGTACAGTGAGTGTTTTGAAAGCAGTGGAGCTCTGGAGTCTTGAAGCTGTTTCTTCCCCTCTCCCAGCAGCACAGGGTGGTTGCAGCCCCTGGCCAGCTGTGGGGATGTTCAGCAGCTGCTGTTTCATGTTACACAGGATCAAGTAGATCTGCCTGGATCCCAGCTGCATGGCCCTGGGTAGAGCAGTGTGTGGAACAGCAGTGTGTGGGGAGTGGCCCAGGTGACACCAGTGGCATTTTCAGAGCCCAGTGGGGCTGTTTGCACTCAGGAGAGGTTAAAAATCATAGAAAGAGGGAAAAAAAACCTCTGTTTTGGAGCTGCTTGATCACTTTACCCCTGAGGAGTGATGGTCTCCCAGGCTGACTGAGTTCTGTTGGGAAATAATCAGCAAGTCTGTCCAGTGAAAAAATCTAGTGGTTCCAGGAAGGTGATTTCATGTTCATGTGCCAACATTTCTCACTCTCAAGTGCCTGTAAATAAACAACTGTGTCACGTTGGCACCCTCAGCTGCCTCAGGAACAGACCTGCTGCTCTTCTTTGTGGCTCTCCTCTCCAGAGGGGCTTCTGAGCCACAGCCTGGTGTTTGCAAGTTGGCTTTGGAGTATTTACTGAGAAGCTTTATTAATGAGGGTGATTTTTAATTGTTTTGGCCAGCCCTGTGCAGAAACCAGGCCAAGAGTTCCACAGAAATCCAAGCTGAAAGTTCTCTGGAAGGGTTTCTTGTGCTGCAAAACAATCCCTGCAGTGGTGGGAAGTGTGTGAGGAAGGGGTGAAAGCCAAACACTGACCTGTGCTTTGAAACCCCTGGATCCCAGCAGCTCTGCTGTGGTTGCTGGGACACCTGGAGGTGTTGATGTTGCTGCTCTGTCCTCCAGAAATACTCAGGCTTCCTGGAAATGTCCCTTGGTGGAAGGGAGGTGGGAATGCATTTGCTTCATTAGCTGTGGCTCCTCTGAGACATGGCCCCGGGCATTCCTGAAATTCCACCCCTGAGCTGCTCTGCAGCCCTCTGATTGCACCACTTACTGGGATCCTTGCTCAGTTCACAGCTTCCCTCAGCTTCAGGTGATGGAAACCAGCTCCCAGCATCTGACACCTTCAGGGGCTTGGGATTTCTCAAAGGATCCTTTGCCTGCCTCTGAATTTCCTTCAAGGATGAGAGTTGCAGGGAGGTTGGTGGCTGCTGCTGGAGTCCTGGCCCTGCTGCTGTCCATGCCCAGCTGGCAGCAGGTCTGAGCTCTCCTGCTTCTTCACATCCCCAGACAAACCAACACTGCTTCTCTCTCTCTGCTCCTAGAAATTCAGCAGCATCAGAGCAATAAATTCCCTGAAATGCTGAACTGCCAGATGAAACATCAGCTTTAATGGTGCCCTTTCCAGAGCTGTTGTCCTTGTGGAACCATAATCCATTTTACTGACCAGCCTTATGGGATTTTCTGAGCTGCTGGGGGTTTTACCTGTGCTGTCAGCTCCCTGGTGCAGGGTCTGTGTTTATCTATACTAAATAAAAGAACACAGCAGTGTGCAGAAGCTGCTAAATCTCTGTTAAACAACCTTTCACAGGCTGCTGCTTGGAGTGTTTTGCAGCAGCTGGACAGGTCTGGGCAAACCTCAGCCTCTTTCTTGCACACTTGAGAGGAGAGGGAAGCTGTAAGTTCAGAAGCAGGGGTGTGTTTGCACTTCATCTCCTCCACATTACCTGCAGAAATGTGCTCTGCTCACTGGCAGCCTCTTCCAGTGCAGCATTACCAGGGTGGAATGGTGACTGTGGACCTGAGAGCTCTTCCCAGGGCTCCACTGCTGGTCCCACTGGAGCTCTCCCTGTGCCAGTCAGGAGCAGAACCTCCCTGCAGGATTGCTCTGGTCCAGTGGGCAGGCTGCAGTGCAAGTGATGCCCAGCTCACAAGGAGGGGATGGTTTGTTTGGAGAGTGTGCTGCCCAGGGGATCATCGTGGCACACATCCACATGGATTTGGGAATGTGATGGTGTCTGGATTGACCCCCAGGGTCTCACTGTTGGAGTTGTGTAGCTCCAGAGTGGCACAGACAGGAGACAGCACAGTGTGGCTGACTCTGGGGGAAAGCTGCTTGTTTCTTTGGTGTTCTTTTCTATGTGTGTGTATAATCCTGATTATGCCAATTTAGCCCCAAAACTGAAATCAGCTGAGGGCTTGGACAGCAGGATGACTCTTGGGTGATTTCTTGTTTCAGGGAAAGAAGAAAAAGCCCTGTAAAAATCATGAAAATAAAAGCTTAACCCAATAAGAAAGAGCTGGGGGGTTCTCCCTGAGGTGCTATTTGAAATTAACCCACGTTTCTCTTGGTGTTTTGTTCCTGCAGGTCATCCTAGTGCAGGTCAACCCAGGTGAAACCTTCACCATCACAACTGAAGATGGACACATCCAGTGTATTCAAGGTAAAGGAAGAATCCAGTTCTGAATGCAGTGATTTGGATTCTGCCAGCAGCACAGAAGTATTTGTTTCTGTCATGTCACACGTGGGTTTTATATGTTCCACAGTGTAAGAAAACAGATTTTTTTTCAGCTCATGCTAGGAAATTGCCAAGATTCCCAGCAGGCTTTGCTGCAATGTCTAAAAAGCTGGTGTTTCAGCCAGTTTTGTTACGATCCTGCAACAGTTGGCTGCTCAGCACCTTAGCAGGTGCACTGCTGTGGGATTTAGTGCCCACCATGCTGTGACCTCTTGTGCTGTCAGGCACTGGCACTTGGCCTTGAGGATCTTGAAGCTCTGTTCCCAGCAGAGAGATTCTCTTTGTGTGCCTACAAACTGCTCCTTACCTTCTGGGTGAGTGACAGCTCTGCTGATCTGAGCTGGGCCAAAATACCCCCTGTAAGTCCAGCTGAATTTGTCACTGCTTCCATCTTTGGGAGTGTTTGTCACCATTTCAGATGCTGTTACATAAAAACCTGTCCATTCTGCTTTCAGCAAATCCAAGACAGGAGCACTTTTCTTCTGCCTTGATGTGAAAAATAGTATGTGCCAGTGTTGTTGCTGCTTTAACTCTGTCACAAAATAAGAACTCCAGTCCCTCTGTGCTGATTTTTGTACAGTTGAAGAGATTCTGGCTGCAGAAGAGTGGTGGTTGGGACACTGAATCTGTGCTTTATGGCAAACCAGTGTACAGCCCCACTTGCCTGCAGCAGCAGCATCTGGGTGCTTCCTGAGAGTTATTACATCATAATTAATGTGTATTTTGGTTATTATTATGTATTTGTGTTGAAAAGTGGCACCTTGTCCCCCCCAGGTCCAGCCCACGTGCCCATGATGTCACCCAATGGCTCCATGCCACCCATCTTTGTGCCTCCTGGCTACGTGTCTCAGGTAAAGCTGCTGTTTTCTGCTTCAGTGTGGGCAAGGCAGTGGGGTGATAAAGCTGTTGATTATCTGCAACAGCTCTCCAGAGCATTGCTCCTGTATTTCTTTGCACTGCACTTAGGGCCTGTTGAACTTGCTGTGGTGCAGGCTCTGTCAGCTGCTGTTCCACTCCTCCCGTGATCTGCTGTGTAGGGTGATTTTTCTCTTTGAAAGGCAGCAAAAAATGATTTCAGTAGGATAGTAGATGGCTCTGGGCTGGCTGTTGAGCTCCCTGAAGAGGATCCACAGCTCAGTTTTCTTTCAGTTTCTGTTTCCAAGTTGCCCAGGAGCCCTCCCAGCTGACAGCAGCTCTGCTGGTGGGCACAGAGCCAGGGACACTGTCACCTCTGACCCTGCCCAGCACATCCACTGGATCTCACACTCCTGCTCTTCCACTGAGGTCACATCCCAGTGTCATCCCCTCTTCCATCCCTTAGAACTCTTTTTCCCTGGACTGTATAAGCTGTTTCTCTCTGATACCTTCTGATAAATCAGATTTTTCTCTTCTCACTCTACCCAAATTCTCCTTTCTTAACCAGCTCTGATCTCCTTAACACTCAGCACAGCAGAGGCACGAGGTGGAGTGTTCACTCCACTGACATGTGCCTGGGAAGCAGCAGGACTCTGGGCTTCTCTCCCAGCTTTAGTTTTCCATTCACACTGATTTTTCCACTCCTCTGGCTTGCTCAGTCCCAGCAGATCAGGCCTGCCTGTGGCATTGGAGCTGCTATCAGACATATTTGAAGTTACAGGTTGATTTAGTTTGAAATGAATGCACATTTAAAAGGAAATAATGACAAATGAACCTTTCAGCAGCACAGGCTTCTCATTTTCTAGTGGTGTCTGAAACCAGATTTCTGAGTGGGCTTGAAAAGCTTGAAACTGGTGTTGTGATGTTCCCCAGGCAGTTGTCTCTTTACATACAGCTGCCTCTGCTTTTGTACTTCTGCTATTAGAAGTAGGTATTTTCCTGCAGACCCTGCAGCAAAGATCCCCCAGAGAATTTATGCAGCAGTCTGACACTCTTTGGTGCAAACAGTGTGCAAAGCACCAGCAGGGGCTGAGCTCCAGGGGCTGAAAAATGATGTTTGTCCTCTGCTTGGGGTTGGTTGCCCATTGGTCATCGTGGCAGGGATAGACATGTTGATTTAAAGCTGTTTCCTAGAGCTTTGAGCTGAGACTTGGAGCTTTCCTGGCACAGGCTGCCCAGGGAGGGGGTTGAGTCACCATCCTTGGGGGTGTTTCAGGGTGGTTTGGATGTGAGAGATGGTTTAGGGGTGAACTGTGAGCAGGGCTGATGGTTGGACTGGGTGATCCCAAGTGGCTTTTCCAACATGAGTGAGTCTCTGATTCTCTGTTTCCATATGTTATTTGTAAATTGCTGGATGCTCAGCACTCCAGTGTGTGCTTGAAACTGCCTGAAACTCCAGCTGATGCCAGGGACATGGCTGGATTTCCACTGGAGCTCCCTTTGCCCTGTGCACCCATGACTGTCAGACTGTGGGTATCACCTCAAGCACTAAGATCCTTTCTGAAATGCAGCCCTTGGCAAGGCTGCCCTGTGCTCACCTTCCATTCCTGCTCTCACCCCACAGGTGGTGGAAGAGAACGGCGTCCGCAAGGTGGTGGTCCTGCCACACTCGGCTGAATTCCACCCTCCCCTGCATCCTCCTCCTCCTCCTCCTCCCCACGTGCCACATTACATGCACCACCACCACGCCCTGCTTCCACACCCCCCTCACCCAGTGTACCCTCCAGTTCCTGGGACGGGAGAGCTGCCACCACAGTTCATCCACCAGCATCCACCACCACACGTGTTCCAGGAGCAAGGTGAGAGCACCAGCCACGGCTGCACACCAGGGCTCTGTCACACCTGAGCCCTGCCTGAGCTCCTGGGGTTTCTTCAGATACCACAGAGCCTGCTCTGGCAGCACTCTGGATGTGCAGAGTGTGACTGTAAAAGCTTTAAATCCTCTGCTGTTCTGTTTAATGCACAAGCAGCAGCTCGGGAGTGTTTTAACATCATGTATATTTTCCCCATGTCCTTATTTTGGTTCCTCTGAGTGCCACAGAGCTGGCTTCTGCCTTCCTCCAAAACTGCTGTGCCTTGGCACAGCTTTGGCACGAGGATTTCAGTTGAATTGCTACATGGTTGTGTGGTGTTGAGTAGACTGAGTCCAAATATGGCTGGAAAGAAGGTAGAATTGAAATAGTTAAACCAAAAATCAGAGTAATCCGTGACGGAGGCTCGAGTGCAAGTCCATGCTGTGTTAAAACTAAATGAAGCAGTGCTTCACTGGGGTCAGTGCTGAATGAAAACAGTGAATGAATGAAACAATTAATGAAACTCTGCTGGGTATAAACCTTACTGCAGAAACAAGAGTTTAGCACCTGAAGAAAATAGGCTCTGTGAGACCATTTGTTGTCTCTGAAGCTTAAATTGGTGGTTAAACTGTTTTGGCTTGTGTCTAGGGAAAAAGACTCAGTAGCACCCAAGCTGTACTTTAAAAAGCTAGTTTGGGTGCTAAATTGTGCTGGAATGGCTGTATCAGGGAAGAAAGGTAACCATGAGGCATAGTCTTGAGCAGCTAACAGCAGACAGAGGCCTGAAGGATTCCATTTAAAACCAAGGCACAAAAAACCCTAAACTTGTCAAGTGATCAAAAATACTGTTTAAGAACAAGGAGCATGAATCCCAAGTTCCAGGGGTTTTCAAGTTCTGGTTGTATTCTTCTACCTCCAAAGCATTTCTCAGACATCATAAGTTGGTTTGAATCATGAAATAAGTTCTTTTTTCCTCGCAGAACCTCGTTCTCACGGGAGGACAAACTTCATTCAGAGAGATGAAAGGAGTCTCAAAATGCAGGAACACCTGAAGAAAAGGCTAAAGGACAGACAAGCCAGTGGGCATCCCAACAACAAACTGAACAGTCCTCCCTCCTCACCACACAAAGTGGTGAACTCTTCCAGTGCAGCACTCCAGAATGGCAATGGGAAGGGGCAGCAAGGGGCAGGGGCACCTCTAAAGCAGAAGCAGGTCGGGAAAGCAAAGGGCAGCCCAGATGCAGAGATGGGAGGTAGGTTCATTAAAAGGGTTTAAAAAAACAAACCACATAAACCTGTGTTCTTTTGAAGAGCTGTAAATCCATTGCAAAATAGCTTCTGAAAAACCTGAATGTGTGAATTTCTTGGGCTGTTGGGGTGAGTGAAAGCCTGGAATAATTTCCATTATGTTTAGAGGGTTGGGTTGTTTTTTTTTTTCCCTCAGATTAAATAATAATAATGTCAAGTTTGTTCATTGGATAAGTACCAGATAAGCTCTTCAGGAAGAATTAATTTTAAGCCTTTTCTTTACTCCTCTGCCTTTTTTGACCCAGAACTGGTCAATATTCCACATGAGGTTGACCTGTGGATACATAGACAAAAGAATTCCAGTGTCATTCTTTGTGGTGTTTTCAGATAACCAGGATTTATTTAAAACAAGAAACAGGATTTGAGCAACTGTCTGTATAGTTGCTGTTTGATCAGTTGGTTTGTTGGTTTGCTCAAACAAATGTCTGAGCCTTTTAATTAATAAATCAATAAAAGAGAAACCTGGCTTTATCTTGAGAAGCAAATAGAGGTGGAAGCTTTTCTCCAGGTCACTTCAACAATGAAAAATATATTTGTTCATTTGAAATTCAAATAAAACGTCATTTTAAAAAGACAGGTTATTGGAGGGGAAGATAAGGATTTTATTTGCAGGCACAATAACTAAATTGCTTGACAGCTGTGGGCAGTTGTCACACCAGGATTCAGTCTGGAACCTGTGGGTATTTTTAGTGTGCAGTTTTGCTCAGGCTTCTGGAGACCAGACGTTTTGCAGTAGAAAGCCAAGGAAACAATAGAGAGATAAGATCTCCCTGTCATTTTTTTAACACCTTTCATTCTTGGAGGAATGTCTGTTTTCAGAGAAGAGCCATTTGTGCTCGGATGAGGAAAAGACACCCTTTGTGCAGGAGGTTGGAAAAGGGTTTTTGTAACTCTGTTAGTTTTGGATAGTTCATGTTTCTACCCCTCACACGGCCAAAACAAACAGGGGAAATGAACTTTGCACAATAAGTACTATTGTTAAAAGTCTCAACAGGGTGAACTCCATCTTGTGGTGGCATTTTCCTGACAGCCTGCTTTCCCCTGGAGGGAGAGTTTGGTAATCTGGGTTGTGTTTGAATTTTCAGAGTCGGACCCAGAATCCAAGAAATGTGATCCTCCCCTGAGCATAGGCAAGCCAGTCGTAAGTATTGCCCTGAAAACACCATTCTTGGCATTTCTGGCAAAGAACGTGTCTTATCGAGCTCTCTTTTTTGCTTTGTGTTTGGTTTGCTTTGGTTTTTTTGACGGAGGAAACATAAGATAGTTGTCAAGAGTTTATAGCTGGGGAAAAGGCCAACTGTGCTATGGAAAAACCATTATTGCTCAACTGTCTGAACGAGCCTGACTCAGTTTCCCAGCCTGGGAGCTGAGAATCTCCCCACTGCTGAAGCTCTTGAGTGTCTTCAGTGGAAGCCTGGCCACTCTTGGAACCATCCTTCACTCAACCTCTGGAGGGTTTAATCATATGGGGACTAGACCTTTGCTAAACTAGATCAGCTTTGTGTTGGCTGTTGATGGGAGTGAAGAGCTGAGTCCTGAGAGTTGGGAGTCTGGTGGTGTGAGCTGAAAGGGCTGAAAGCTGAAGCCTGCACTGCTGTTTCTGACCGTGGGGGTGCTTAGTGAGACTCTCCTTCGTGTTCTCTCTCCAGTTAGCCTGGCTTGTTCTCCTGTGCTCCCCCTTTTCTGGCTGTCCCATCAGCATTTCTCCCTGCTGCTCCCAACACCCGTCCCTAATGCTGGCGACGAGCTGCGCTGCTGCTGTCAGGGGGAGTTAGGGGTGTGGGAGTTAGACAGCAAAAACCCCTTAGCCTCAAACTCTTAGTCGTGAGTTAGAACCTCTGGCTAATTCCACGTGGAGGTGCTGCACTAGAGCTGGGCAGCTGGGCTGTCTGTGCCTGAGCACAGAGCCCGGGCTGGAGGCCCCACCATGAGCAAGGCCTAGATGCGGGTGGAGCAGCCTCTGCCTGCGCTAGGCCGCTGGTGCCCATCCCTACCCCGTCCCCTCCCCACCCCTCCCCACCCTGGGCAGCCTTTGCAGGGAAGCCCTTTGGTGGCGTGCTGTAGCCATGGAAAGAGGGAATGGTTCCATGCGAGCAGTGCCTCGGTGTGTCCAGAGCCAAGGTAAAGACTCCCTCCGGCGAGGGGCCGCGGAGGAATCTAGCGACGCCGTGTTGTTGACTAATAAACCTTTTATTGCAGAAAGCAAACTTACTTGCATTATTTATGCTTTTAATAGGTTTCTGATATACAAGCAAGATCAGCCGTTCTGTCCTGGAATCTCCCAGTTAGTTCACAGAATGGAGAGAGCCATAGTCATAGTCCAGCAGCATTTACATTTGAAGTAGCAATATCCAACAGTGGTAAAAATGGAAAATTTAAATCTGTCTATGTGTAAGTTTAGTTTCTTCCTTTAAGCACAATACCCATGTTTAAAAAGCATTAACCGAGCAGCAATCTCTCTATCAGGAGCTGTCTGTGACTTGCAGACCTACCTTCCTCACATAAATTTTAAGTAATGTCACTAAGAGTTACGTGGACAATGGAAAACGTGACAATTAAATGTGCGCTACATGGTTTTGCTTTTCAATTGGCTTTTAATCCTCTGAAGCGTAAGGAAGAGCTGTAACTCTCTTTTTTCTTTCTTTTGTTTTTCTTTCCCCTTTTCACAGTGGGGAAGAATTAACAATTACCCTCCCTGATCTCAGACCAGCGACGGATTATCATGCCAGGTATGTCGGCGGGATCAGAGTGCTTCATGGTGCTGTGCATCTGTTCATTACTAAATGACTGTGGCTTCAGGGATCACAAACAACTCGGGGAGTAGGCTGCAAAAATAGCACAGCTATAGACACTGCTGCTGCAGTCTGAATTCCCACTGACCTTCTAATTCCATTAAAATGTCACCTCATCTTCCCTCCTGCCTTGCCATGTTTCATAGAATGGCCAGGGTGGGAAGGGGCCTCAGAGCTCATCCAGTTCCAACCCCCTGCCATGGCAGGGACACCTCCCATTAGAGCAGGTTGCTCAGAGCCCCATCCAGCCTGGCCTGAGGAACTGCCAAGTATGGGGCTTCCCCCAACACTCTGGGCACCCTGTGCCAGTGTCTCACCCCTTCCTGGGGAAGAAATTCTTCCTCACGTCTGATCTGAATCCACCCATCTCTAGTTTTGATCCATCCCCTCCAGTCCTGTCACTGCCCAAAGCCTAAAAAGCCCCTCCCCAGCTATCTTTGTTTCTCAAATACCAAATTGGAAGTTCCTCTCTGCTGGTATTTTGTTTAGAACACAAAGTTGACCTTGGTGAAAGATTGTTGTAGGCTGAAGGCAGCAGTAAAGAGAATAATTTAGCCTTGCACATGGGTTTGCAAGCCTGCCTTGGCAGCCTGAGGTGTGAAGGGGCAGTTCTCTAAGCTGCAAGCAGTGCCCCAGGGAAGTGGGAGCTGGTTGAAATGGGGAGAGGGCAGATGCTGTGGTACACAAGGCATTCAAGAATTGCTAGGCAGAGCAAATAAGCTTTACTGGAGAAGGTGCTTAACTGGTCAGGAAAAAAACCAAGCTGGTCAAACAAGGCAGGAGAACATGGTGACCAGGTAGCAGGTGACCTGGGGCACGGGAGGGAACAAGTTCTGAGGCTTACTGTAGCAAACTGCTCGTGTTAACAAGTGCTGGAGGGTTCTGAGTGTGGTGCCCAGCTCAGCTTGCCCTGTGTGGCACTCTGTGGGTTTGCTTCGTGGTGCTCTCCACCCAGCCAGCCTGCTTTGCCTTGGGGAAGATGGGACTCTGAACCATCAGGCAAGCCAGTGCTCTTCAGAAAACAAACTGTCCTAGAGAATTGTCCCATTTAACACTGATAAATAGAATTTAGTTTCCTGAATTCAGCCTGTTCTGGTACCCACACTCTTGCACAACTGTCATCTGTGTTTGAATCTCCAGGGTTTTTAGCCACAGGGCCATTTCAAGTCAGATACTCTGCTACCAACACTTGGCTGCAGTTGTCAGTGCCTCCCACGTGTGTTTGTTTCACCACTAAAATCCCTTGTGATTAAAGGTGCTGCTGAAGCTGACAACTCTCTTCCCTGGATTTTCAGGTGCTAATGCAATAACAAAGTAATTCATTGTCCTTTGTTCAGAGTTTCAGCAACCAGCAGTTCCATCAAGGAGTCCATTTCAGAACTGGTGAGCTTCACCACGGAAAGTTGTGAGCCAGACTGTCCAGCTGCACCAAAGCTGGTGAACAGAACCAAAAACAGCCTGAGCTTGCAGTGGAAGGTAAGGGGGGAGCTCAGAGAGCTTTGTCAGTAATCTCAGTGTGTGTTTAGCTGTTGGCATTCCAGTTGCTCAGTTAATCCTGATTCCAGTTATCAGCCTTGTTTCTTCCTCTTCCTTTCAACATTGGCCTAGTTTCTTTCCTACAGCTCTATTGCTGGGAACAGCTCCCTCCAAATATCAGCTCTTTGGCAGCACTGGAAAGGATCACAGCACTTATGTTTTGACTTGGGGTTCCTGGGTGGTAAACAGATATAATTTAGAGTTCTTGTAGATATTCTGACCCATTCAAAATGAAATGTCTTAGGCTAGTTTGTAGATTCAAGGGTTTATTTAATCTGACTTTTGAATATATACTGTGAAGACTTGTTGGAAACTTGTCTTTTCATGTTTTCCTCATCCCTTATATCTGGAGCACTGCTTATAGCTAAATGACCTTAATCTGCACTTAGAAAGTGGGGGAAGTGCCCACTTCATGTGTCATAACCAGCAAAAATGTTGCTCATCTGAATGCTGACATTGTTCAGGCAGTGAACACCCAGCACAAGGACACAAGGGAGAAAGCTCTAAGGGTATCTAGTCATAAAATAAACTCTTAATTCTGATTAATTCTGATTGTTTCTAATATGAAGTGGTATAGCAACCTGGAGGGTTGTGAGGAGCAAGGAATTAAACTAGTTAAAGTATTTAATATTTAAAAATTGCCATTTTTCCCCCTTTCTAACCCACTTTACTGAGTCTGTGCCCACAGCAGTTTCCACTCAGCAGCAGTGTTTGTGGAAGAGGGGGCTGTTCTGTCTGCCCACTGCAGATTCCTCTCAGCTACACACTACATAGTGTGTTTTAAAAGGCCACTGGGGTGTTTATGTTCAGTTGTTAAAATGTTGGGGTGTATTTTAATGTGCAAGAAATACTGATAAAAGGACAGCTATTTGATGGTAACTTTTCTCATTGTTTCTCTCTTTTCAGTCCTCAAATGACAATGGTTCCAAAATAACCAATTTTCTTTTAGAATGGGATGAGGTAAGATCTTTTCTAGTGCACACACAAAAAAAAGAAAGAATCATAATGACATCTGTAGACCAATTATACTTAAAAATACTTCGTGCTTAGGTACATCAGCTATTTTCAGTGCAACTGTCCAGACAGTTTTAAAGGGACAAGCCAATTAAAAAGCTCCTCTCTGAGTCTTGCAGCAATTCAAGTAGACAGTCCTTTCAGGATCAGACTCCCTCCTTTGGCTCTTGTCACTCAGAGGGTGGATCATTCCCTGTTTAAGTGGGTCAGTGTTTGGCTTTGTGCCTTTGGTGGCTGTCACAAACACCACTCAGCTTTTGAACTTCTCACTGAAATGTATTCCAGGGCGTTTTGTTTTCAGCTGCAGTTATTTCTTACCCTCTTGTCAAAACTGCAGCACCAAGAAATAAACAGGTACCTCCACCAAGCTGTGGGTTTGTTATCAGGATTGTGATCAGTGTCCTCAGAGTGCCCATGATGACATGAGCTTTTTGTGTGCTGTAGGGCTACTCAATTTTCTCTAATTGTAACTAAACTGGTGATTTGAAACCTTATTATCTATAAATGTCTGACCTTATTAACGTTTATAAATACCTGAGGGGTTGGTGCCAAATGGAAGGGGCCAGTCTCCTTCCTGGAGTGCCCAGCAATAGGGCAAGGAATGGGGATAAACTGGAGCAGAGAAGGTGAGAAACTCCTATAGTGTGAGGATGCCAGAGCCTGTCCCAGGCTGCCCAGAGAGGCTGTGGAGCCTCCTTCTCTGGAGAGATCCAAGCCCCACCTGGATCTGTTCCTGTGTGGGCTGCCCTGGCTGCCCCTGCTCTGGCAGGGGGGTTGGATTTGATCTCCAGAGCTCCCTCCCCACTCCCTGACATGGTTCTGTGGCACTGAGAGTGCAGAGCTGAGCAGAGTGAGGAGCACGTGGTGACACCCACTCACCCTGTCACCCTGTCACCCTCTCACCCTCTCACCCTGTCACCCTCTCTGTTCCCAGGGGAAGAACGGGCCCTTCAGGGAGTGCTACTACGGGCACCTGAAGCAGTACAAACTGACCAAGCTCTCTCCCTCCACCAAGTACTGCCTCCGACTGGCTGCCAAGAATGACATTGGCATGAGGTAAGGGGCACAAGGCACTGCTGCTTTGCCAGCTGCCCCCTGTCCTGCTGTTCACCCCCCTGTCCCCCCCTGTCTTGCAGCGGGTTCAGCGAGCCGGTGACGTACTACACTGCAGGAGTTGTGCCCCCAGCCCCCTCACCCCCCCTGCTGCTGGAAGCTGGAGTCACCTGGCTGGCAGTGAGGTGGAGCCCCCCCAGTGGGGTGTCAGCAGATGAATCCCTCACTTACAGCTTGGATGTGGAAGAAGAAGGGTCTGTAAGTGCTGGGCTTTGTTATACGTGGGGGGAAAACCCCCAAACCTGACAGGCACCAGCACTGACATTAACAAAATACCCCAAAATCTCTTTTACTTCCCAATCAAATGCTGCCAAATATTAGATCAATCTGGTTTTATCTTTTATTGTGGAAAATAAGTGTGGTTTAATGTTGTTTTATTGTGGAAAATGAGTGACTTTGTTGTTCTTGTTTCCCTTCCTCGACAGGGTTATGGTTTCCAGCCACAGTACAATGGAGATGAACTCTCATGCACTTTAAGAAACCTAAGGAGGAGCACATCCTATAAGTTCAGGGTTTGTAGTGTTTTGGTTCTAATGTAATTATGACTCCATGCTTTTGGGGACTTGTTGGTGCTTTCATTTAGCTGAGAAGCTTTCTGTGGAGACAGCAGCAGAAAATTACCTCTGGTACTTCTGTTGTTACAAGAAGTCTGGGTGGAATCATGACACAAATCAGATTATTTTTGCACTAGCTCATTTTATTTCCCTTTAAATTTCTGTCTTTCTGTGGGGCTTGGGATTTGCTGGGGTTTTTTTTCTTGTTTGTTTTTTTTTTTCATACAAGACTTTAGTAAATCAACAGGATACTGTTATTAAATCAAGCTTTTCTTCCCTGTTCCATTCATTCCTGAAACAGCTTTTTGCCTACAACAGCGAAGGGAAAAGCATCCCCAGTGAGGTGGTGGAACACAGCACCAGCCCTGACAAACCAGGACCACCAGGGAGACCAGCTGTGAAGGGCAAGATCCACTGGCACAGCATCAGGGTGGCCTGGGGTAGGTGCCAAATTGGGTTGAAGTGTTGATCTGCTGGAGGGCAGGAGGCTCTGCAGAGGGATCAGGACACGTTGGACCAAGAGGCTGAGGTCACCTGTATGAAGTTTAGTAAAGCCAAGTGCTGGGTCCTGCTCTTCAGCCACAACAACCCCCAGCAGCTCCAGGCTGGGGGAGCAGTGGCTGGAAAGGCCCTGGGGGTGCTGGTGACATCCAGGGAGGGGGTGAAGTCCCCATCTCTGGAGGGGTTCCAGAGGCAGGAGATGTGGTGCTGCAGAGCATGGCCTAGTGACCATGGAAGGGTTGGGTGGAAGGTTGGACTTGATGATGATCCTGGAGGGCTTTTCCAGCCTTATGACTCTATGATTGCTTTCAGAACCACCCAAAGATAATGGAGGATCAGACATTTCTAAATACATTCTGGAGCTCTCAGACACCTCAGTGGGTAAGTGATGCCCTTTCAGTGCCAGTTCACCCTGTGCTACCTCAGGGTACCAGTTCACCACCCACTGCTCCAGTGAGCTGTTGGGTTTTCATGTGTGTGTGTGCCGTGTTGGGGGTGTTCTCTGCATAACTGACTGTTCCAAGTGGATTCTGGGGCTTGGCCATCATCTGAATCAGTCACATGTGAGGGAATACTCATTGTTGAGGAGCATCAAGCTCTGTCTGTCTTTCCTCAGGAGCTAAATGGGACACAGTCTACAGTGGGCCCCAGAGAGAACACGTGTGTGATCACCTCAAGCCTGGCACTACCTACAGAATGAGAGTTTACTGTGTCAGTAAAGGTGGTGAAAGCCAGGTGAGGAAAACAAGAAGAAAGCTCCTCCCTGAAGCCATTTCTAGGTTGTTACAGTGAGGTGCTGGCTTGTGACCCCCTCTAAAACTCTGTGTCTTGCTGCCAGGCCTCGGATGTTCTGACTGTTGTGACTCCGGCTGTTCCTCCTGGCCCCAGCCCTCCCCCGTGCCTGGCAGGCAGAGCTAAGCCCAAGGAAATCCCTCTGCAGTGGGGTAAGATCCAGTGCTGCTGAGCACAACACTTCCCTGGTTTTAAATGGCATCACACAAAAGAAAAAAAATCCTGTAGAACTCTTCAGAGGGGAAAAACACATAAATACATCGGTGTAGGGCATGTCCTTAGTTGTTCTGGGGTTGTTTGTGGGATGCCCAGGGCTTGCTAACCACCTCTGATGGGTGACCCTGTGTGTGCAGTGACACAGGGGGTGTGAGGAGACAGGAGGCACCTCCAGTGAGCCAGCTCTGGGTTGCCTCACTGCTGACACAGCTTTGGCAGTTTGAAATCCACCCTCCCGTTCTTATTGGTATCTCAGTGGAGACCAACAGGTAATGCAAATACACTGGTTTTTGAAGGATATGTGTGGAAAATACATGGAAAAGCCTGATGGAGGCCATCTGACCCCAATCTGTGGGTATCTGGGGAGGAAAAAGCAAGCTGATCCAGTGCTGCTGCCCAGAGAGATGGTCAGAGCCTGCCCTCTGACTTATAGAATTCTCCTGAGGAGGCACTATTGAAGGAAAAAGCTCTTTGTCAATGTAATAAAGAAAAATCAAAGATCCTCTCTGTTTTGCAGGCCCCCCAGCTGTAGATGGAGGCTCGGAGATAACAGAGTATGTCCTGGAGATGGCCAGCTCTGAGCAGGAGGAGCGCAGGCAGATGTACCAGGGCCCAGCATCCGAATACGTGGTGGGCAGTCTGCTGCCAGGGAGGACATACTGCTTCTGGCTGCGGGCTGCCAACAGAGCTGGGGTAACTGCTGCACCAATGAGAGCCACACTGACCACCAGGGAGAGCAATGCCCCATGGTTTGCCCAGCCTGGGGGTGTTTTGTGCCTCTTGTTGCTCTGTTGAAGGGTGGAATTTCCCACAGCGTAACAAAAAAGAGGATTTCAGGAAGATTTCAGGGATGCCCTGGCTGAGGGGTTGCTCACTGTCCAGAGTTAGTGCTGGGTGTGCTCTTGGTGATGCTGTTCATTCACTGGTTCAAGGCCACACTATGTGAATAACCTCTTGGTGTTTGTCCCTTAATGCTTCCCAGGGGGCTGCAGGTCGGTGGGGTGGGAAGAGCAGTGTGTGTGAGTTGTGTGTGTGAGTTAAGCCAGGTTTAAACCAAGCTGGGCTAAGCCTTGGCTGTGTAAAAGCCTTTCTGACATGCTGCTGGCAGGGAAGGAGGAGTTACAAACCCTAGCAGGGGGAGGGCTGTAGATCCATCCTGCAGGCACAGGGCCAGTTTATAAACCCTCTTCAAGGAGTTTTAGATGATGCAGTGAAACTAAATGCCAAACTCTTCTATTTATTTCTCCCTCCAAGTTAAAAATAAGCTGTGTTCTTCAGCTCCTCCACTTGCACAGCAAGTTTTGCTGCTGCTGTGTTCACATGGTTGTGTTTCCTTGCAGTTTGGCCCCCACTCTGACAAAGCAGAGATCTCCACAGCTCCAGGACCCCCTGACCCATGTGGCAAACCACTGATCACCTGTAAAAGTGCAACCTGTGCTGTGGTTTCCTGGGAGGTAGGTGTTTGATATTCAGTTAGAGACAAATGAACACTTGGCTTTAAGAGACAGAAGTGGGAGGAGTAACAAACACTGTGTTTTGTACATAGTTTGAGCACATCTCTCTACAGAGGTTCATGTTGCTTTTGTATGTTTTGCCATCTGCAAATTTCCACCTGAGCTGAGTGAATTTGACGTTGGTTGTTCACTGTCCAGTCAGTGCTGGATGATCTTGGTGGTTTTGATCATTCCTTTCACTGTGGTGTCCAGGCCACACTACTCTGGCTGTGAATAACCTCTTGTGATATGGTAACTGTCACCAAGTGGTTAGAGCTTGTGGGTTATTGCAGACTCTCAGCTGTGCTGCTGTTACAGCCACGTGTCCAGAGAAACCATTTAACCAGCTCAACTTGGTCAGACCCTTGGCTGTGGTGGAGAAGCCCCTGGGATTCAGCCCCAGGGTTTCCCTGCTCTGTTGTAGTGAACACATATAGGTGCAATAGCTGAGAGAGTTTATCCCTGAACCCCCAGAG
The DNA here is from genome assembly GCA_024611195.1 of Ceyx melanurus. Classification (NCBI taxonomy): domain Eukaryota; kingdom Metazoa; phylum Chordata; class Aves; order Coraciiformes; family Alcedinidae; genus Ceyx; species Ceyx melanurus. The sequence continues at coordinate 8,273 of JANHGL010008046.1, read as the reverse complement.
CCCCCCGTGCAATGGTGCAGAGATCAGTGAATACAGAGTGGAGTGGGGACAGCTGGAGGGCTCCATGCACCTCATCTACACCGGCCCGTGCCAGAGCTATGAAGTGAAAGGCCTCACACCAGCCACCACCTACTACTGCAGAGTCCAGGTAGGAAAAGCTTCTTGTTACGTGGTACTGGGAACAGGCACATCCAGTTTGAAGGAAAATTCATCCAGAGGTGGATAAAATGCTCTGTCACCTACCAGCTTGGTAGTGAAGGTAACCGATAAACACAACTTCCCCCCATGCATCTAGAGGCAGAATTCAGCCCTGGCCTTGCATGAACCACCCAGACCCTTTATCCCCTAGTTGCACACTCTGGGGGAGACTCCCCACTCCCTCCCCAGACTGCTCTGGCTGCCAGGGAGAGGCAGTGTGAGCAGCTGCTGCTGTCCCCAGGCGGTGAACAGCGCTGGAGCGGGGCTGTTCGGGGAGCCCGGGCTGCTCAGCACCCCAGCGGCGGCGCCCGCGGCCGTGGCCGTGCTGCAGCTGCTGCAGGAGGAGCAAGGGGAGCCTCCTCTTCCTCTGTCAACGTGCCTTGCAATTCAATGGGAAGAGCCCTGTTGTCACGGGTCAGAGATCACTGGATATAACATCGAGTATGGGGAGAAACAGCTGGTAACCGTGGGGAGAAGCACAAGCCATGTTCTGGAGAATCTGCTGCCTGACACTCTGTACAGGTAATAACTGCTTTATTCTGAAACTGTCCTCGGGAGGGTTTTCCCTCAGTGGGAGGGTAGTGTCTGAGGGGTTGGGAGCCAGTTTTCATTCAGCTTGCAGGCTGTTGGCATGATTCACTCTGCAACTGAAAAAAAACCCAACACAAAAAAAAGGAAAACAAAACAGAATTGGCATCTCCAGCATCAAACCCTGATGTTTGAGCAGCGCAGGTTAAGATGGACATTCTATCTCAAAGCTGAGGCTCCCTTCTAAGTTCTCTGCGTTGAGGATTTTTATTCTGAAGGAATTTCCCTAAGGGGATGATCAGTTTCTCCCCCAGAGAGGGTGGCGGTGTGGGGAAGAGCAGAGTAGCTGTTCCTGTTGGAAAGGAGCAGCTCCTTGGTTAAAGCAGAGTTCAGATAGTGGATTTTAGGAGTCCATGGGAGACAAAACATGTCAGACAAAACATTGTTCCCTGAACAGCAGAACCCTGAGAAACACTGAAGCTTCATGGTGTCAGAAACCATGTCATTATCTCGACTTGCTCAGGAGTAGGTTATTTTGGGAGTTAATTTGTAACTGCAGCTTAATTGCTTTATGGTTTTGAGTTCCACTCTTTAGATTATCTCTTGCTTGATTACCTAGCATGTTTTTTCCAGCCCATTAACCAGCCAGCCACTCTTCTCACCCTTCCAGAATTAGAATCCAGGCTGTCAATGGCTTTGGAGTCGGCCCTTTCAGTCATTCCATTAAAGCCAAAACAAAACCACTACCTCCTGACCCTCCCCATCTGGAATGTGTGGTCTTCAGCTACCAGAGCCTTAAACTCAAATGGGGTGAAGGTCCCAGCAGAGCTTTAATTACCAACCCTACCCAGTTCAACTTGCAGATGGAGGACAGGTTTGGCAGGTAAGGCCCTGGCAGCATTGAGGACGTTGCCACTTCACAGCTTGTTGTTGGGTTTTTAAAGACATTTTCAGTACTCTCACTTCTGTTGGCACTAGAAGGGATTTGGGCACCCCAGAGTTTGCCCCTCAGTTTGTGTTTCTGCATCCCAGCTTTCGACCAGGAATGCTGTTAGTACCTGTTGCATAGTAAATTTAAATACTATTTAAGTGCTTAAGTAGTATTTAAATAGTAAAGACTATTTAAAGAAGATGCTACTATTTAAATGGTAAATATTATTTAAATAATACTATAGTAAATACTATTTCAATAGGAGTTTCTTCCCACCTTCCCACACTGCCATTTTTGTTTATTCCTTAGAAATTCCAAAGCAAAGTCCAGTTTGTGTGTTAGAAACAGGGGGTTGGCAGCTGTTCTTTCACTTGTGTGCACCAGGGAAGTAGGAATTTCAAGGGATATTCTCTTGAATCACCTAGAACCATAAAGGCTGGAAAAGAGCTCCCAGGATCATTGGGTCCAGCCGTGCACTCAGCATTATCCTGGCCAGAGGCAGAGGTGGTGAGGTGGGGTCAGCAGTAGCTCAGTGCCCGGGCAGGGTGAACAGAGGCTCAGGGTGGCTTCCACCAGCAGGGAAGGTGACTGGTGCTGGTGCAACTCGTGTCATGAACCTCTGGGGACAGCATCAGAGCTCCAACTGCCCCAGCACTCCTCAGAAACTCGGGGTGGGTTGTCACTTTGTCCCCAGCTATGCAGCTGCTGCTTTCACCATGTTGAGAGACTAAAGTCGTGATTCAAAGAATTCCCTTTGGACATATCCTGTGTGTTTTCCTCCCAGGTTTGTCACAGTGTATAATGGGCCCTGCCACACATACAAGGTGCAGAGACTCAGCGAATCCACTACCTACTACTTCAGGATCCAGGCACACAATGATGCTGGGGAGGGGGGGCTTTCTGAAGTTTACGCTTTCACTACGACAAAATCTCCACCTGCATCCCTGAAAGGTGAGCAGCTCAGGGCCATTCCTGGGGGGATACCCCCTGGGAGGGGCTCTGCTGCTGGGGGACCAGCCTGTGCCCACCACCCACACTCTAGAGCTTCCCCCTGCCCAGCAGGGAGGATTTATTCTACCCTGGAAAGTAGTTTTTCAGGGTTATCTGCTCTCTGAAAGAAGTCACAGCACCACGTAGGCAAAGGAGAACAAATAATTCCTCTGATCTTCACTTCCCTAATGAGTATTAAAGGTTGCCATTAGAGAAAGGCATTCTGATGATCAGAATGCTAAGTAACTGCAGGAAAGTGAGTTCACCTTGGCAGCTTGAAAAGACAGACAAGTGGAACTCAGTGATTCCAAGAATCATTTTTTAAGCCTATGTGATAAAATCCAGCAAAGGAAACTGAAACAAATCTTAATTGCTTAAAATAATTGGAATGACTGTTGCCTCTGCACGGTTAACAAGGGCACTGGAAAAACCTTCAGCTTGTGGATTTCTGCTGCCCAGTCTGCATTAGAACTGAGACATTTTTACAGGGAATGTAGAAAAGTAAAGCCAGAGAGAGAAAACTTTCTTGCTGTCACCAAAACCAGTGCTGTGAGTGACTCACTATAGTAACTGGTGATGTTGGACCTTTTCTGGTTCTAAAAGCAACAACACTTGTAGAGACCATATTCTTTTTCTAAATCACCAACAAACCACTTATTTTTTTATCTCTTAGCACCCAAAGCAACTCAGCTGGAAGAAAACACTTATGAAATCACATGGGAGCCTTTACAGCCGATGAAGGGAGATTCCATTGTTTACATCCTTCAGCTTGCTGCTGGGAGAGAGTTTGATCAGGTACCTCCTGTTGAACAGAATCAACTCAGAAGGGTTTGGGTTTTATGACTTTGAAACAAATATCAATTTGATGTCTGCATCTGCAGGTTGGATGCTTTTCACTGTGGGCTACAGTCCAAGGCTGGTTGTCTGGAGTGGGTTAACACTGGTTGATCCTGTTCTCCCACCATTTCCCATGCTTTTTTTTTCTTAAATCTTACAATCTGTAACATCTCTGTTGGCCACAGGCAGCGCTGCCCCACTCTCTGGGGGTGCTGTGCAGAGCAGTGGTCGTGCAGAATGATTTTGTTCCCTTCCTTTTCTCCTTTCCCTGAGCTTCACACCAGTGCGGGGTTTAGCAGGAACCTCTGTGTTATTCACGACGAAAGGCATCTGAATTTCTTCAGAAGCTGAAGAAACTTCATGCAGGAGCAGAACAGCAGGTGCTGTGTGCTGTGTGCACCCCAGGTCAGGCTGTGCCCTCTCTCCTCCCCTCCAGGTGTACAAGGGCCCGGACACCTCGTTCCGCTTGACGGGCCTGCAGACGAACTGTGAATACCGGCTGCGAGTCTGCGCTGGCCGCCAGGCCCAGGACTCTGCTGGATCCCAGGAGCTCTACGGCCCCTACAGCCCCAGCACAGTGTTCTCATCTCAGAAGCAGGAGCTGCTCCCAGCCTGTGCTGACCCCACGGCAGAGCTGGCAGAGAACAAGCAGTCTCTGCACGAGGAGCGGCTCATCGCCATCCTGCTCCTCTGCGGCTTCGCCGTCGTCGCCATTTTGTTTGCCGTGGTCATTCAGTACTTCGTAATCAAGTAGACAAGAACTGCTCAGTGCTCAGCTTTTCTTCTTCTTCTTCTTTTTCCCCTTTTTTTCTTCTTTTTGTGTGTGTACAGAAGCTATTTCGGGTATTTATGGTTGGTTCCACACACACCCCAGCTGGAGGCGCCCCGTGGAGGAGCGTTTCCCCCTCTGCTGCTGGCTGACGGCGAGACTGGGTCGGCAGATCCCTTCCCAATCCTGAACCTGCATTCCTTGTAGAAAGGGTCATCCCGGGTCCTCCGTAATCAGGGTTTTGCTGTGAAGAAATTCACAGCAAAGAAAAAAAAAAAAAAAAGAGAAATAAAGAACAAACCACAAAAGCAGAAGCAAACAGCTGCCTTACGGCCCGTGCCGGGCCAGCCCCCGCGGGCAGCGATGGATCCACGTTCCCCTCTCAGTGCCTGAGAGCAAAGTGATGCCCTGTGCTTTTTTTTTGCTTCCAGCAAAGCACAGGTGTTGTCTGGGAGGAGCAAGTGCATTTATGATAAATGTTAATGCTATTTGGCTCAAACTGAGCAAGTTTTTCCTTTTTTTTTTCACAGAGCGCAGCTAGGGAGCATTCTCACTCAATGTGACTTAAACGAGCAATGAGCTCACAATTTACCCTTAGGA
>JANHGL010008045.1:26915-37972 GCA_024611195.1 Ceyx melanurus | reverse complement strand
CTGAGCATGTCCATAGGACTCAAGTGACTTTTTTTTTTAACTCAGCAGTCAATATAGTTTGTATTTCTTACTTGTTTTCAAATATACTATTATTAATTCATTTTTAGAATATTTTTCTAAAATTGGTAGCTTTTGTGTTTACTTACAAAGCATGAAATTTCTACACATTTATATAAATTAATAGCTGTGAGTCCAAACCACTTAAGTTTAAAAAAAATAATACAATTCCTCATACTTTTATTGAGAAACATTTTTCCTCTAGACTGCAGCAGAAAGCCTTCTTCCCATAAATAATAATACATTAACTGTACACATACTGACATTCAAATAAAATTAAATGCATTCTGTGGAAGACAAATAGCACATAAGACTCAACAAAGGAGAATATCAGGAGTTCCATAATTAATGTTGGTCTGTACCTTTACAGGACCATAAAAGTAACAAAAGCTTAAAGTACACAGTGTGAGCAGGAGGTTTGGCACTATCTTCAGGGGGTTCTATTCTATCCCAAATTGCTAATAGAAAGCACAACAGGAAACAGCAAGGGAATGTCCAGGACTGGTATTTTCTGTGCATGCCCTCAGACAATCAATACAACAGTGACATGACTCCTGACTACCATGTTTTCCAGGCAGGAAGAATAATTTTATTAGAAAACTTGAGGGAAAGAAACCTATAGGCTGCAGCACCATTTCTATTTCTCTGTATCTCTTGAACTTGCAGCGGCAAACCTGAAAGTATTTTCTTCCCTGTTAAAGGCATAATACGGCACTGTTGGTTGCATTATTCTGGCCAGGGGAAATGTCACTACATCATCAGAAAAGAAAGGTTCAGCTGAGAGCCCTACAAAATAAATGGGACAGAATGCACAGCCCTTTTTTACAGAGTCACAGAATAATTATGGTTGAAAAGGATCACTGAGTCCAACCATACCTAAAAAACAACAACAACAAAAACCAAAACCAACCAACCAAAAAAAAAAAGCAAACCAAAAACCAATAAAATCAAAACACCACACCAAACACAGTTCTCCCTATATTCCCGCTCTTGGAGCATGTCCTGAAGCACCTTGTCAATTCCTTTCTTAAATGCCTCCAGGGTTGGTGATTCAACCACTTCCCCAGGCAGGCTGTTCCAGTGCCTCACCAGTCTCTCCGTAAATAATGTCTTCCTAATATCCAATCTAAACTTCCCCTGCTGCAACTTCAGGCCATTTCCCCTGGTTCTGTCATTAGTAATTAAGGAGAAGAGATCAACACCCACCTTTCTACAACCTCCTTTCAGGTAGATGTAGAGGGCAATGAGGTCCTCCCTTAGCATCCTCTTCTCCAAACTAAACATGCCCAGCTCCCTCAGTCTCTCCTCATACGACTTGTTCTCTAAGCCCCTCACAAGCTTGGTAGCTCATTCTATACTGAATGATGAGTAATAGCACTAGTGTTAATCCAAGAGAATAGCTACTGACGATTGTAGTGTAAGGCATGTGATAGGGACTAGTCCTTATGTCAAGCATTACAGCCAAAGTGAAAACCATTGTTCAGGGTGTTACTTTTCTCATCATGCAGTATACACATCCTTCTGCACTGAGCACAAAAGCATCCCTGTTGTGCTAAATTATCAAGCTTTTTACCTCTGGGTTTACAAAATATGTATTTTTGAGAAATCTTGTGCCCATCCAAAGAATATCTTCGGTGTGGCTTACTCCAGATATGGATTAGGGAAAGGAAATAATTCCTTTTCCTTAGTCAGCTACACTGATACAGACTCTGATATTAGAGTTTCTCTAATCATCTCCTTCCTCAACCCCTCTTGCTTTTCAGCTGTTACTCTTAATTCTTCTGCCACAAGTTACCATCTTACTGGACTGAAGGGAAAAAACATCTACCGTGTACAAATTTCAGGATTCACTAATGCTGGTGAAGGACCTCCATCTTTTTCACAGCCTTTCAGCACCCCAAAATACGGTACTAGAGAAGCTCTATGCATCTGAGTTACACACCATCAATCCTTGCTTTATGCACTATTTGTGGCATTATTCTCTACCCTTTCCTGCTTTCCAAGAAGTAAGAAAGTGCTCATGAACAAGATTTACTGTTTGATCCTTAGTTACCAAGAGCAAACTCACTTTTTTTTTTTCCTTTTTTAGCATCAAAATGTGCTTCACAACTCTAGCTGTATTTCATTACCTAACATGCAGGGAACACTTAGCTAGGGTTTCTCATCTCCGAATAATTTTCTAACCTTTTTATGCTAGTAATATGGTCTTTATTTACTGCCTATTCCTGTCATAGATTTCAGCAGTCTAAATATTCTGCCTGTGTCTACTTCAGTCACCTTTGCTCTTGGTAAAATCCTGAGCAACATTATAAAACTGATTTCCAAATAGTCAGGAACCTTTAACTCTGAAGAAAAAAAAAAACAACAACAAAAAAACAACAAAATGGTTCTTTCGATTGCTCCTGTTATGGGTGAGAGCTATTTAAATTATCTTTGTTTGTTTGTTTTGTGTTCCTAATAAGTACTATTATGTAACAAGTCCTAGAGTTCACTGTCAAAAGTTTGATTTTTACAAAGGTGTCTGGAATGGTAAAGACGATCAATGCACTTAGATTTATAAAGTCTCATATATTGTAATCACATAGGGTTGGATAAAAAAATGGTCTCTCAAACATTTTTTAACACCTCATCAATTAAACCAAACCTAAATACCGCAGTAGACCCTTTTTTGGTTTGACCACAGCTGTACTTGATGGAAGCTTTCTGAATCAGAAGAGAACAGGCTAAGATGCTATCATCTACAGGAACAGTAAACTGTGAAACCCAGAGGCAGAAGTATGCAAGTGGCTTTCCACCACTGCAGCCTTTTTTTGTAATAAGTGAAGGAGGTATCAACAGAAACAAATTAATAGTCAAGGTATACACCAGAAAGAAAAAGGATACTAAAAAATCTTCCTTGAAATCAACAAGGTTTCTGCCTCTTCCACCCCTCACCTCTCCCCCCCCCAACCCCATAATCCTTTCTCCTGACAACACAAAAAATTATGAGTGTCTCTAGTAGAAATTTTTTCAGGACTTTACTCCATGCATCCTAATGAAAATATATTTGGATAGGATTCAGTTTTTCAGGAAAATAACTAAAATGCAGAGTTAATTAATGCTACATTTTACAAATTCAAGCAATAACTTTGAATTTAAAGCTTACATTCACTATTTACTCCCTCCCCAGTGTTTCACAGGTTGCTTGGATTAAGAAGAGATGGATCAGATGAACCTCAAATTTCTTTGATATAAAAGCCTTTTTCAGTAACAAATAAATTTGCTTCTTTTCATAATTAAGTAGCTGTTTGATTGAAAAATAAAATGTTGGTGAGTATGAGAACCAAAAATGAGTGGCCTTTTCAAGTATCAAGTTTTATCAGCAACAGAATCATGTACTTTCCTGACACTATTTTGAAACTACTTAGCTATCTGTAAAGAACACCTCAACCACCACCCAGCTTTCACATCAAAGACTGCTTTAGTTCTGGTATCAGCCTAACTACTCTCACTGCCTGAACTCTTTCTCAAACTTCATTAACCTTTCTAGCACATTATTGTGTTCAGAGTGGTGAGGTGGTTGTAGGAAGTCTCTCAACAGGTAAAGCATTGCATCTACAAAATACACAAACTATATTCTTGTCATCAGAACAACGTGGGTTATCGCAAACAAACAAACAAACAAACAAACAAACAAACAAACAAACAAACAACAAACTAAACCCTAACAGTAGAAACTGTAACAGGTTAAAAGCCACTATCACTCAAGTAGTTTTTTTATGAAGTCAGACCTGCATCAGGGGCCTGACCCATTAAACAAACCAGAGCTCACATAATATCTTAGGGAGTAGGAATATTTTATTATCAAGTGTTCATCTTCATATGGTGGGTTTAATAACTCAGTACACGTATCTACGTATCATAAAATACAAACCTGAAATCATCAGAGCCCCGGAGATCCCAGGGATTGTTTTAAATATATTCCACTGTCAGGAATTCCAGAACATGTGTAAGGTTAGTCTTGACTTCTGTTTGAAATATGTCTCTTGTGGAGGCAATATAACCTTTCTATTCTTGATACCATAAATCTGATTCAAACTCTCCATTTTCCATTTCATTTTTCCATTTCCATTTTCAGATAAAGGAGAATTTGAAGGTTTTGTGACTGGTCTTTGCTTCGTCATGATGTTCATTCTGTTTTTTGTACCTCTCACTTGTTCTCTGGTACTTAAAAGGTAAGAAGGGAATATTGGCTGAAGTTGTTAGCAGCAACATTTTTATTTTTTTTTGCTTAATCCCGAGTTTCATAGGACTGAGACTTTTTGTCATTAGAAGTAAAAACTCAAAAAATGCACAACAGAAAAGCCACTCCAGTTGTTTACACAGGGAGAGCAATTACAAACCATTGTACACTATTTAAAATACTGTGTCATCATTCTATAATCTTCTACTTTTGATACAGTTACCTGATTACCTCCTATCTCACCCTTGAAGAGGACTATTTCTTACAGTAGAAAATAATTTATGCATTTGGAAAAGCATGCATTTGATTATTTTGTTCCTTCATTACCAGTTAATAATCTTGTCTTCTACTGACATACAAAAATTTATTCCAGCAGCACACAATTGATGTTGCCATCTAAGCAGTTTCTTGCAAGCACGTTAGGATGTTAACTGTATAAATTATGTACAAAAACAAATAATAATAAGAAGAAGCAATGGTTAGATGAGTAGGAAGAAGATCAAATAACAAGAGAGTTTTTAAGATGTGGATGAGGTCCTCTTATTTTAAGAAAAATTGTTCTGTGTAGTAATAAATTGCATTCTCCTCAAACTGAAGGGCATGCACTACCACTGAAAGAAAAATGTCTTGCATTTTCTGTTAAACCTATTTGCATACAACCTCTTATATTAGTATTTTTGTATCCTAGAACACTAACCTCCCTTTTTCTCCTTTTTACAAAGCATCAGCTTTAGAAGCTGAGAGGACAGCTGCTAAAAGACAGAATAACCCATGGATCAAAAGCCATACAGCATAAAGTAGATTGCTTTAGCTTATGCGTCAGGCTAGGCTCCTGCCCTTGCCTTTGGGAGACTACAGACCACCTTACTTCTCCTGTGCATTTTGTTTTTGAGATTTATATCTGATCCAGCCTATTAGACAAGATCTTCTGAGATCCACACGGAAGTTTTGACACAGAACAAGCTTCATGCTATTAAGCATGACCATACTTCATTGTCAGGGCCCATTAGGAAATATTTTTTAAAAAACTTAACAAACATCATACAAAAGCCCAGTATAGCACTGCAAAGTACCAAATATATAGTAGTATTGAACAGCTAGAGTTGAGATTAAAGGTCCCAGTGATGCCCTCATCTCAACTGTATGCCTGCTTCATGAAAAAGGACTCACCAGCCACACACGCATCTCTGTAGGATCATCAAGGAGATGCAGCAACTCTACAGCCTTGGACTTTACCTCAAACCATAGCCTAAACAGAGGCAAAGTACAGCTAATTAAGTCTACATTTGATTTGGAAACCAACAATACTGAATCCAACACTCAGGCAACGTCATGGGTTACATGACCTCCCACAGTTTCTCATAGATATGTTGAAATTTTTTCCTATAGAAAGGAGCCATTCCCCAAAGCTCGCAGGGGAATGCTGAAATCAGCTACTGACAGGGAGGTGATCAGCTCAAAAACTGAGAGATCTGTGCATAAGCAGTCAGCTGAAACCCATGTGAACAGCTCTATTGGCAAATGCAGCTGTACCTTAGAAACCCAGTCCTCTACACAAGAAGCAGCTGGTGTGAGTTTTTAGTAATGGTTTGTTTAGGTTTTTGTCAGGTGAAACAGTGATATAATTGTATGTAATACCTCCCAAAAAGAGCCAAATTCAAAACCATCAGGAAAGAGTGGGAGCCACGTTGTCTCACCCAGTTCTGGTTATGGGGGTCTCAGTCAGAGTCTCTTTCAAGGCCACTGGTGCCATTGCACAGAAATCGAAAACAACAGCAGCTTACTCTTTGCTTGAGGCAAAATAAACTTTTGAGTAGAAGCCCGGGAGCAAATACTTAGTAAAAGAAACCTCCTCCTATGTGTCGAAGAGTCCTCAAAGGAGGTGGAGGTTTTGCGGAAATGGTAGCAAATTAGTAATATACGATGATTAAGTGTATAGAAAGAGATATTACTAGATCCTGTCATGGCTCCTTTGTCCTTAAACCATGATGCTAATCATTAATAAGTCAGCAATTCTGTGTAAACTATCAAGCTTGGTCTTCAGATTTGAATCAGCATCATACTTGGCAGTCGTAGAATGGTATTTACGTGACCATCAGTACATGACAATAAAATGTTGTGTATAAATGCTAGTTAATTTAAATGCATAGGAAATACGGTAATTTACCCTGATAATAAATTCAGAATATTTCTTTCCAGACTGAAAATATCATGCTGGCCCAGTGTACCAAGTCCAAGAAACAGTAGTGCACTTCAAGATATGGCAAGTACTCTTCCGATGGTATGAAAAATTACATGAGGGAGAGCTTTCTTACTAGTTAATCTGTAATGTTATTTATTAGTTTTTACATATGTCACCCTGTAATCTAATGTTAACAGCCGAGAAGCTAGCATAATAGTAGAAATACAGGATGGGGGATGGTTGTTGCTTAGGCAGAGGTTGTATACCTTTTGTTATTTAAAAATGTTCTCAGAATTTTTTGAGATCATTATAAAGCATATTTAAAGGTATGGTTGTTATAAGAACAAAACAAAGTTGAACAGGAGATGTGAAGTCAGGTTTTTTGATTTTTTTTGAACAGTTTTCACCTGTTTTACTGACACCTGATACTACAAGTTCTTCCTTGAGGACACCTCAATTTATCTCCCAGATCTGAGATTTCCAACCATTGTGTTTTTGGAGCAGGAACTTGCACTGTTTTGCTTTTTAAATCTCTCTGATTCTTCTGGCAAGAAGAACCTAATTTGTCACTTGTAGATAATCTCTCAGCCAATTGTGAGCTTTAACAAAACAGGCTTCTGTCTAGAAAAAGATGAGGCAGAAGCTGAAAGGTATCTACAAGCCAGCCACTGTTAAGATCTAGGACACAGGATGAAATAATCAGCAATGAAATTCATAACACCCTAACAGGCTAATTGTAATCAAAGGTTTTGCTGAACATCAGCACTGTTTCCTTTAACAGAGCAAATATGCAAAGACCACATCAGGACTTCCTTGCTTGCGTTCTTCCTTTCTTCCACCTAAACGTAGATAAAGAAGTGGTGAGCTGAGAGGTAGTATCAGATAGTCATTCTGCCAAAGCCAGATAATGCTGGAGGATCAGATGTACAAAAGTACAGCTGTACAGAGTCAGAATTTCAAAAACTGTGAGAAGATTGCAGTTTCACTGTTTTGTTCAGTTAAAGAAATTGATCTGCTTATGAGCACCAGACAACTTCCAGTTCTCTTTGTTGGGATTCAGATGTTCCTTGCTGACCACTCCAGTAAAAACAACTCCACCTAATCCTCTTGGTTCTTCTCCGGTATGCATTAAGAAAGTGGAACATCTGCAGATTCATCTGTCTTTTGTGCATCTATTGTCTATCAACCAAAATAACCTAATAGGTTCAAAGAGTAATTTGCCATTGTGAAGCAGTGCAAGTGAAATACATTGAGGTTGCATGTTATATAAGAGACAAACAGGTTTTATGAACTACAGTGCCACTTTGACATAAATACTTCAAAAGCAAAATATACATGTTTAAGACATATTTAACTGAGGGGAAAAATAAATTTTAAAAAAGTTTACAGTTATATCAAAGAGTATACCAGCCTGAAAGTCTGTAGGCTTATATTTTAACATTGGTTAAAAAATATGGCAAAAGTGGACAAACTCTGTAGAATAATCGCAGTGGAAAAGAAAGATGCTTCATTTTTTAAATTGTTCTCCATTTAATCCTCCAGAATTTGTAAATACTTGTTATCCAAGGTATACCTAGAACACAGCATTAAGTTTAATAACAAACTGCTTGTAGTAGCTGACAGTTGAAGCTTATTTAGCTGATGATCAATTTGAACTGCTACTTTTTTATAGTAACACATTTAAACTTCTTGATAGCTGTGGGTGTCAGATTAGCACATTGTGAAGGTAAATTTTATCAACACTGCATTTTGACTCAAGCACAAATAAAAGCAAGAAAAACTTGCTTAAATAGTATGTCAGAGAAGATGGTTCTCTGAATTAGGGAAATATTTTCAAGCGTGTTTCTAAAACACAGTGAGATAAAAATGGATTAATTAACATATTATATAGGCAGGACCAGGATGCCTGTCTCATGTGTTTATACTTTTTACATTTATTTCAGTAAATTACCAATTGCACTTTGCAAAAATACAACACTAAAATTATTTTTTCTCCTTGTTTTGTCTTGCAGACTGATTGGAAACCTGTTTCAAGGTCACTGCTACAGGCACTGTCAGATAATGACACCACTAGCCTGTATGTCATAGAGCATGAGTCAAAAGCTCCTCTGAAATTAGATCTCTTTACAGATGGTGGAGAAGAAAATAAAGGTGATACTTGTCAGTCAGAAGAAAGTAGCACTAAGATGGATGTAAGCCTAAGGCATGAAGAAGTCCCTGGAGAAGGAAATACAAATGAAGAAGAAAAAATAATTTCCATTACAGTACCATTCTTGAGTGACTACTCCAGCATGGAGTTCAGCCAGAAAGCCCTGATGAGTCTGACAGTGAAGCTGCCTGCAAGAGCTGCTCATCCTCATTTGGAAATGGAACTAAGCAGTAAGCCACCACAAACTAAGCATCAGGTTTTGTTTGTTCCCCAAGACTATCTCAAACAAAGCCAGGTAGTATTTTTGCCATCTGGACCAACTTTAATGGGACAAGTCAATTTGAACTGAAACATTTTCATAATTTTCCACACAATAAATCAAGCTTCAAAACCTATGATGCTTGAATGGAGCCAATAGGACCATATAGGACAGTCATTCTGTGGAAAGTCCCACTGTGTTTACATGGACAAAACTTTCAGGGAACTGTATGAAAAAACTACCAGAAATGTACCTCTTGCTAGGACACTCAGGAAGCCATTTCAAGGCATCTGCTCTACACACAATGTTCTTCAAGTCATTAGAAAAGTTGTCTAAGCACTGTGACCAGTTTGACTAATTTTCAGATATGATAGATTGCTCAGTAAACATTCCAACAAAAGTTTCTACAACTTCAAAGAAGCTCCCCACTAGGTCAAAGCTTGCCAACCAAAATACTGATAAGCCTTGAATTTAAGAATAGAAAAGTATGCTTATCTATGTAAAGCAGTATTAAATACTTTGTATCATAGAGCTTTACATCGTTATTCACTGAAGATGAATAGTACTGTGTAAATGAAGGTGGTAAGAAGTATCATTATTAGTACTGCAGGTTTTACTTGCATTAAATTAAGGATATTTCTTCCTACATTTATCTAGGCAGATGCAGAAATCCATTAATCTTTGCAGATGCAGATGATTTCCCACCGCATGCAATGATGACTTCAAGAGCTACTACATTTAATCATCCCTCAAAAGCTTGTATAGAGAGTACTTATGGGAATATAGGGGATAAAAGACTGTTCCTTAACCTGATCTCTATGTGACTCCATCATGTATCTCCCCAGTTCAAGGAGTCTGGTGTTCTAGCTTACATCATCTTCTCACCCATGAACTTTGTTGACACTGATGGTTTGCAGTTATTGTAGAAGACACAGTTTATTGTTGTGGTCTCTTGGTTATGCAGGACTTTATTAAAATTATTTGGTAGATAAATAAATGGATCAGTTTTATTATAGGCACCAGAGGCTCTGTCATGGTTTAGGGTCAGGGCAGCCTGCAAGACATATAACAGCTGCCCTCTGTTAACCTCCCTCCCTCCCTAAAAGGGAAGAGAAAGGGAATGAGGGAGAGAGCCTCAGCCATTAGAAAAAGAAACTAGAACAGTTTTAGTGAAAATAAAAATAAAAATAGATGAGATACAATGCTTGGGACTATAAAAGCCGAGGTATTTTTAATTTTCACCTTTTTTGTTTGTTGGGGTTTTTTTCCATGCATTATCACTATAGATTACTATTGTTAGCATTAGTGAGAATTTAGACATTGTAAAAGATTAGATACTTGTCTATAGGTCTGGAGGCACATAATCACACTGATTTGTAGTAATGGGTATTATACTGCATGATAACAGAGTTTTAGCGTTTTATATTTACAGATAAAGGAATGTAATAGTCACTCTACTATGCCTCTAAAAACATGCACAAAGCAAAGTTAGTACATACTTACTTTTTCTGGTATCCAGAGTAGATGTTTTTTCTTGTATACTTTAATGTAGTATAGTCACAGAGAGTTTTTTGTTTTGTTTTGTTTTTTTTTCACACTTTAAGTCAGACTACTGTGCAGTATTTAGACAGCACTGAAAACTGTAACAGTGTTCCAGAGACAAGATAAACAGCTGCTCAGCCTGGAACAGAATATTGCAGCAGCCAAAAATATTTCAGAAGTTCTTTCCCTCTGTATTAGCTACCAAATATAATAACCACAGAGTGTTTACAAATCCCCTAAAAACCTAAGTGTTTGGGGTACTTTGGCAACCTTAAAAGCCACGTTTATGGAATAATGGCATCTACACTTCAGCAGAGAGCACATGTGCATCCTATCAATCTGAATCAAACTTGTTTACTGCTACAAAAATTGGAAAACAATGAAGCACTTCATTAAAGCCCTCTACTTACAGAAGATACTAATCTCAAAACTCTTAACAGGCTCTTGGTTTTCTTTTTTCTTTATCTTTTGATGGCACTGTGTGTCTACTGTCTGAGTGATGTGTCCTGCTACTTGCATTGATGGGATCTGTATGAACATGGGTAATATAACTTGGGACAGCTTACATCAGGCATTTCTGTGCACTGCTTACTGAAGACTGCTGCTAAGACAAATCACCCCATACTAATGGGGGGGGGGGGGGGAA
>JANHGL010008045.1:12266-26815 GCA_024611195.1 Ceyx melanurus | reverse complement strand
GGCAGGGGGGTTGGACTAGATGATCTTCTAGGTCCCTTCCAGCCCCTAATTTCTGTGATTCTGTGTGATTCTGTGATCATTGGATAACACTGAGAAGAGTCTGGCTCCATCCTCCCTACACTTGCCCTTAACATATTGATAGACATTGATGAAGTTTCCCCTCAGTCTCCTCCAGGCTAAAGAGCCCCAGCTCTCTCCGCCTGTCCTCATAAGGGAGATGCTTCATTTCCTTAATCATCTTGGTGGCCCTGCACTGGATGCTCTGCAGTAGATCTCTGTCTCTAGCTTCTTGAACTGGGGTGCCCAAAACTGGACACAGTATTCCAGGAGGGGCCTTACCAGTGCAGAGGGGCAGCAGGTCTTCTCTGTGTTCCCCAGTGCCCCTCACCCATCTCTTACACACTGCCCCATGACCCCTTCTGCAGACCAGGGAGCCGCAGAAGATGAGAGTAGGGACAGAAGGTGGCTGCTGGCTTTGATGCCAACAGCTGCTGTCAGGCACCAGAGGAAGAATCATATTCCAGGGGCATGACAGGCCAAAGCTCAGCTGGAGCTAAAGGTGGCCAGTGTTGTATCAGACAAGAAAGGGCTATTTCTGTATGTTAATAGCAACAGGAGAAAGACATTGGGCTAATACTGGATGGAGATGGTCCCTGGCAAAGAGGCACGTGGCAAATGCCTTCAATGTTTTCTTTGCTTTGGTCTTTAACAGAGAGACTCCGGGCTGTCCAGTCCTTTGAGTTGGAGGACAATGACTGTGAAAACAGTGACTTAACCTTTGTGGAGCCTGAAACTGTGAGGGGACCATTGGACCTGTTGAATGTAAGTGTAACCTTAGTAACTGGAAAAAAATATGAGGGAGATCATAGTGAGTGCTGCTGAAGGGCATTTCAAGACCAATGCACTCTTAGGGCACAGTGGCTGTGGTTCACAGAGCCCTAAGACCACCCATCTAATTGATAGGATATTTTCTTGCTATAAGGTCACCAGGGAAGGTGTGAACCAGGCACTTGGCTCCCAGGGGCTTGGCCTCCTGCATCAGCACTGGTCTTACAGCTAGCAGGGCTGTAAGGTTGCAGCAAAAGGAAATACCAGCAGCCCCTCATCTCTCTTCTCCTTTCAATGCAAGCCATGCTCTCTTTCTGGGAGAGAGGGGGAAAGGGAACAACCTCTAAGATCCTGCCTCCACTCTTTCTCTTTGTTCCCACTCACCAGCCATCCAGAGCTACCAGCTGCTGCTTGCCCTGCCTGCCAAAAGCCAGGCCTCCCTGTCTCAGAGCTGGGCCAGGGCCTGGTGGAAATATTGCTGCAGTAGCACTGAGTTTTAAATTGGAATGCAGCATGGCGTAACTTATTAAAGATTCTCTTCCTACACCACCTGTCACACCTATCCTTTTTAAAATTCCGTGACAGATTCTGGCCTGAACATCCTTGTTTTTCTACTGCAAGTCCATCAACACGCCTGGAGGAGCTCGAACCTTTTGTGGTGGGACATATAACCAGCCTTTATTTGTAGCAATGAAGGGCACCATTGTGAAAGCAAGGTATTGCCACAGCAAAAACCAGGCTGGAACTCACAGTATCTTGTGATACAAAGAACCACATTAAAAAAAAAAAAAAAGGTAGCTGTCCATCTATTGATCAAAGTACGGTGTTGGGAAGGGTATACCTTTAACAGTAGTGCAATGATCCAAAAGCAAAAACACCATGAGTTTTCTGGAACGCTGGGGTTAAAGGTTATCATATCACAGTTATAAAGTCAAATTTTCTCTGTACGCCCAAAATCCCCATCCTACTTAAGCACTTATCTAACAGCAGAGCCTCATTGCAAACTACTTTCATTCCTCTCACACTGCAACTAACCTGCTTCTACACATGTCCTCTTCAGCGTGTACAGACATTAATCACACATTCATAATACAAAAAGAAACTGTGAGACTGAATCATACACAGTTCTCAGTACCTGCCCCAAAACACAAGAACACCTCCTCCACCCAAACATTGTCACAGCTACCAATTAGCAAAGCACCAAAGCAACAGCAACAGATGATATGGTATAAATAATCATATTATCATAGCCAGAGATGCTTGATCACCAGTGTTAGGCATTTTGTATCTAATGTGTTTGCCTGTATGTCAAGAGAAATTAACAGTGAAGCCAGCAGGCTTGGCCTGTTATTCTGCACTTCATGCTCTTCTAAACTTGAGAGAGACAGACGACAGGAATGATGCTTGACTGCTTTTAGAAAGATCTTGAGAACTATGTTCTGAAAGGGTGATACAGCCTTCAAAATAGTAACGTTTGCCTTTATGCTCTGTATAGGTTGCTTTTGTCTCTCTCTAAAGAGCATAAAAAGCAACAAATTTTATCTCACAGGCAGAGGATGACACAGAAACCAGGGATATGTTGCTTCAAATGAAATACACTACTCCTTCCAACTGCAGTTATGAGCTACTATTAGAATAGTTAATCTGACAAAAGA
The DNA here is from genome assembly GCA_024611195.1 of Ceyx melanurus. NCBI lineage: Eukaryota > Metazoa > Chordata > Aves > Coraciiformes > Alcedinidae > Ceyx > Ceyx melanurus. The sequence goes on along the minus strand of JANHGL010008045.1, from coordinate 24,332 downwards.
ATATTAAGTACTAAAAGAAAAGAAACAGGATTTCCATGTTTTATTACAATCTTGTGAATTACTACCATTCTTACAACTATAGATTACCTCAGGTAAAAATGATCAAAGGGAATCTGATTATTAGAATGAATTAACTTGCAATACTTGGCTACCATCTTTCACCTAGCCAAAAATGCACAGAAAATGCTAATTTTTAATGCATTAGGTGCAATGCAATGACCCAGGTCTAACATTTTGTTGATATAAATGAACAGATCAAATAATGTCATAAATATCCAGTCAACATCTTTTGTAAAGGCAAGTCACTCTTTTCTACATCTCAATGAACTCTTTATTAACATGACTACCCAAAATCTCCTCTGGCTAGTGAGATTTAACTGGGTACAACAAACCAAACCAGAAAGCACTGCATGTTTGTTCCTGGTTAATATATCGCATCTCATAACATCTTTCTATTTATTCTGCATTAATATTTCATTCAGAAGTACTTAGTACTTATGTTAACAAAAATGTATCTTTGAAAGAAGAAATTTTTCTTTAAAAGATTTTTCTTTAAAAAGAAATGTAAGATTTGTAGAGAGAAAAACAAAATGAGCAGCAGTCTTCCCCAGGTCCGACACTGAACCGGTACACGTAACACTCATGTCTGCCTGCTTTCTTAAAACAAGCAGGCAAAACAAGCCATGTACAGAACAAATATTGTCCCTTCTTTACTAAATTTTAAGTCACACCCTCTAAAGAAATTTCTTCTTAGTAATTACTTTGTAACAAAGTAAAGTAATATAAATAGGCAATATATGAATCTGAGCCATTCCTAAGACATCTCAAAAATATTTCTCAGCTCCATTTCCCCACTTTCCCCATTCAGAGGAGCAGGTGAAATGCTGTTATCCAGACCACAGGTGTGCTGACTAAATCATCTGATCAGCAGGAGCTAAACCAGACACAACTCTTTACAAATACCATGGCTCTTAAGTCGCAAGATCTCTACTGAGCAAGTCTGTTGATAAGCACATCTCAAATGTCACTCTTTAATTGCTGCTGCTTATTTAGATTCTTACACATTATACAAAGCAAAGCAAAAGAAAGGTTTAAGCACTGAAAACAGGGAGTTTTAATATGACAATATCCATGACAATAGATTGACATATACAGTTAATATCAGAAGATCTGCATGAACTCCTGATTCTACTTAAGGAAAAAAAAAAAGTAAAATAAAGGTCAGTTGTGACCACGTTTACTAACCTATTGTGTAAAAATTACAAGCTTTCCCTAGTGGCACTATGGTAGTTTTCTCTGGAGAAGAAAAAACCCTCTTCAGTCAGGGGATACAGAAGCCTCATAGAAAACTAAAAAGTGAAGATAGGAGTACTTAACTCTGCACATTTCCTTTAATATTCTTGTCAGCGTCAGCCCAGAAGATGTAATTACACAGCACACGACTCTCTGGGGTAGATGCAAAGGGAAGCAGGAAGGGAGGAAGAACTGTTTCATAGCCACTTGCTGTATCTCATCCAAACTTAGTGGAAGTGAATTTTATGACACCATTAAACCTTTGGGACATTGTTTATTATTTACGAAAATAACAACAACATAATAGCAGCATTTGACATTTCTTTACTTGCACCATTTAATATTTTCTTCAATAGTGTAAAAATATACCAACATGGAACAAGTTTGGTTATATGTTTATTAAACTCAGATCTACTTTACTCATAGAAATAAAGACGTAGAGAAAGGAAATAGTATTTTTGATGCTGCAATGTTTATGTTCCCCAGGTATATCAGACCCCAGACTATGGTACGTGCCATATATGACAAACTAGTTACAGCTCCTGTATCAGTAAGAAAAAATACCAGAAAGACTCCACTGAGGGACTCCATGAACTGTGCATGTCCAACCTGCCCAGGGAGCTTGTGGAGTCTCCATCTCTGGAGACACTTAAGATCTGCCTGCGTCTGTTCCTGGGTGACTTGATCTAGGTGATCCTGCTCAGGCAGGGGGGTTGGACTAGATGATCTTCTAGGTCCCTTCCAACCCCTAGTATCTATGAATCTATGAACCTACTCTCTTGACGTTTCCAGAGCAGATGATTAATTCCTTTGACTAAATTACTGTGAAATTTATGTATCTGTGAAGCAGCGATTTCTGAGTGGCACATGCTTTACTCATCAGTGCAACAGTAGTTCTAAATCTTTGCACTATTGAAAGGTTTTACTGAGTAGAGCAACTTCTAAGAAAGCTACTTCACTGGCAGCTTCATTCAGGACATGGACTGAGGGAGTGAAAGGAAGGTTACATGATTCATTTACTGTTGCTGGCAACCATTTCAGGTCAAAAAAGATACATGTAACATTTTTAATTGAAGATAATGTCCTTAACAAGAATGGTATGGAACATACTTCATACACCAAAAAACTCTATTATAATCTGTCAAATTTGACACTACATTAATGTAAAAAATGTAACAAAAATATATAAATGGAACTTTCCAGAAGAAAATATATAAACAAACTCATTTTTGCTGTCCATGTTCTCTTGTATTAAGCTCAACAATCCTAAAATTGTCATGTCAATGTTTTAGTATTTTTCCCCCCCCCCTTGGGATAGTTCAAGGTTTCAGAAGACACTGTGAAAACTCAAGTTCAAAGATAACTGTAGTATTTACTCAAACAACACAGAATCAAAGTGTTAGAGCTATGTCTCCTTGAACTAAGGCGACAGTAGCTGCCTCCACATACTGTCATACAAGTTTATTAATCTGGTTTATATTGCAAAGAATACAGAAGAAATCCCCATTATAACATGCTCAGATACAGCAATAGGATTTACCTACAAATGAAGCATTCTTGAATTAGAAATAAAAATAAACACTACATACAAAGACATTTTAAAAAGGCTTAAACAAAATTGAAAGCGTGTTTCTCTTATGTTGAAAAAAACCCCAACAAAACAAACAATTTTGTACAGTTCTTTTAACTTTCAATATTATTACACTTTTCAACATATAAAAATAAACCTAAGATACAGGCTGAATGTTTAGGGTTTTTTTTTTCCTGTTTACATATCAGCAAACAAAATTAAGTTTTAGATTCTCTTTAGGTAATAACACTTAAGTATATCTACAAATTTCAACTGTCCACACTCCAATCTGTGGTGAGAAAACTACTCTCTAAATGAAGCGCCTACAGATTAACATTATTTTAGTCATTTACAGATTTCAACATTTGTGTCACTAAGTCCAATTCTCACTTTTAAAATTGTAACACCAAAGGCTATCACTGATTGCTATCAAAAGTATCATCAAATGGCAGGCAGGACTCATTATATACCCCAGTTTGCAAGTAATTGTTCAGAATTAATATCTTTATTATTTATTAAAATTATTTATAAAATTGCATTATAATGCAACTTTCACACTAGCATTTGAAAAATTAAGTACTATTTCTGTTGGTTTTTTTTGTCTTTTTTTTTTTGTTTGTTTGGTTTTTTTGTGTTTTTTGTTTGTTTGTTTGTTTGTTTTGGTCCTCTATGTAAATAGCTAGCAAAATCAAAATGCATGAACTCTTAACCTTGTTTCTTTATAAAGTAATAAAAAGACATGGTTCGGAGATGCTACAGGCATAAAAGCAGAAGATATACAAATCACTACAGCATTACTGCTTGCAACGCTCTGACACGTGAATGAAAAGTTTCACACAGTTATAAGGACAGGTGAAATACATGAAATATAATTTGTATCATACAAAGCAGCCTTCAGTTATCTTTTCCTTAGACGAAAAGAAAACTGCAGAAATCCCCAAATATAGTAACTATTACAAAATATCAATACAAGCCAAGGAGAACAGAGAGATTCTAACCCATGTGACAAATGGATGTGCAGCAAAACACACTCAAGTGGCCACATCTCATTTCAGAATCCAATAACTAATAAAACACCTCATCCATTTCTCAGGTACTCTTCAGATGTTTCTAGGTTCCAACAGGTGTGCTTTTCCCCTCCTCTTAGTTCTTCATATACTACCCGTGTTTACACAAAAGATTTTATCCCTCACACCTGTGTAAACCTATTGACTTCAATGAATATATCAGTCATAGCCACCTCTATTTTGAGCTTGGAATCCTGCTTCATCCACCAGAAGTTGACCTCGATTACCCCCTTCCTTCAAAATCCAAAGAAACATTGTCTCTCTTATCCAGAGACACTGTCGCAAAGCAACTGTGGTCACTAAATGAAAGCTCATGCCTGTTTTACATGGTCTATCACCACCTTTCTGAGCAACATTTTCAAATAAGGATGACTCAAAGGCATTTATATTAAGAACACATGAACAACACTGTTCTCAAAACATCCACTCCATCTCATTTTTTAAGTGTAAAACTAAAACAAACTGACATTTCAGCTCAGCATGCAAACTTGTTAAGAATGAATGCAGTGGACCACCAGTGGCAGATGGGACACATCTGATGGATGAGGCACAGGATCCTGTTGGGACAAGCAGAAACTTCATTACTGCAATACACTACCAGTTTAAAAATGAGCTACTCTCTGCAGCAACAGGAATTTTACAGAATAACAGTTCTCTAGCAGTGACTTTTAGGAAGAGGGGAATTGTAAAGCATCTACTACGATGAGTTAAGAACTCCCTCACAGATCTGCAGTTTTTACAAAGGAAACACAGAAAATACAGCATTTGTAAAAAAATACACTCCCGTGAGGAGCAAGTGTGTTTTAAGAGCTGGTTGAGGTTTTTTCCCTTTAAAACAAAACCCACCATTTTTGTAAGGGAGTCGTTAATTGAAATACAAAATAACAACATGCCGCACATGGGCTTATATAGGTTAGCTATGTAAATTAGGCAGTAAGGCTGCTATCCTTAACTACTGATTTCCAAAGACAGACTTCAGTTTTCCTAGCTAACTGTACAAAACCCTTTATACATTCTGTAACTGATACATAATAGAACTACGCAATTTCAGGGTAACAAAACTCAAGAAATCAAATTAATATCAGCTGAAACATGACACACTGCAAGAATTCTGGTTCATCTCAAAGGAGAAACTTAGCTTCTTGAAGATGTTATAAATAATACATGTGTATTTTCAGTGTTATCCACATTTCAAATTAAAGAAGCTGCATGAATAAGACCAGATCAACTGAATACATTCCTTTAATTAGTATGTACCAGCAGAAACTTTCCTCTAAAATACTTATTTTATTAGTGAAATGGTACCAAAGATAACAAGTATACAAACAATCTCTTTGCTCTACGCTACTTACACACCATAAATAAGACAGCTGTTGTTGCAAGACACAATCCTTCAGTCTTCCTGTAAGCATACAGATTTGTCATTCATCAGTAAGCTGTTTACCGGCCAATGGCATGTGGCTTAAGCATCACAAAAATGACTGTCTATACTTTACATGGTAAAGCATTTTCTATAGTTTTAAATGTACACAGTGGCAAGAACATTAAAATTCTACTGAAAATGAAGAGTGATCAGGCAGCTTCACAACCAAACTGGGCTTCATCACCTCAGGAATTGGGCTAATATTTCATTTCCTGTAGTATCCTCTTTTATTGTTTGGTTTGTTTTTTGAGAAGAATTAACTACGTAAAGGAAAACAAAAAAAATTCAAAGCAAATTGAAATAGCTAATATGCTACTTAAAACTGAAATATCTTTTCCTACAAGGTAAGGCAATTAATAACTTGATTGTATTAAGGTATATTTAAAATAATCTACTCAATTTTACATATAAGTAACTTCTAAAGGTATGTACTCATAAGAAATTTCATGTGACCAATTAAATTAGTTCAGAGAACACAAGCCACGTTCTACCTTGACAAAAATACTTGCCTTGTCATTCTCTTCTTACGTGCTTTCTCCCCAAAGACTGAAAAGAATCTCTACTATGTAACTCCCTGTGTAAATTCCCACTTTTCCCCAAAATTATTTATCCCCTCATTCTTTCTTTGCAGTTTCTTTTATATCACCCAAAAGGTAACAGAGAGAGTGATGCAGAGGTAATAATTAAGGCCATCCAAATGTAGATTAAATATCTAAACGGTTGTCTTTAACAAAGGTGATAAGAAAATGCTTTGTATTCAGCTGCTACTTCTGTACAGTGGTGGTCCCCAAATTGCATCTTTGCTTTCATCTATAAATCCCTTAAAAAGAAAAAACTAATTAAAACTGAATAATAAAATAAAATGGAGCTTCAGTATTTTATCAAGTGAATTAAACAACCATTCTGACAAATCCCTTGCATCCTTGTCTACAGCAAGGTGATGGAATAACAGCAATAGGTGAGATTTAGTTAAAATGAATAATAGCACATATACATTTCTAAAAATACCACATTTGAAGAAGGCACTAAAGCTTCTGCTTGTGCTCCTGTATTTTTTAATACAAGTAAGAAAAACCCATTTTCATAACGGCACCTGTACTATTTGCAGCTGAACAGACACACTGCAGTACATCTCAAAGCAAAGCTGTACGTTTTACTAGTATCATACAGATGAGCTCACTTCTGGAAGGACAAAAGAAAACAACAACTTAAAACAACCCCTGTAAGCTAACCTATTATCTATATCATGGCAAAGTTCCTTTTAGGAAGAGAAATGTAGCATGCATTTTAAAATACTTTAAATGAAATATTAATTTTAGGGATATTAGTAAGAAATGATTTTAAATAATAAGCCCCAAGATTCTCAAGCAGTAAGCAAATTAAAAATACACTAGTCAGTGGATATTTAACATAAGAACTGTAAAACTGTGTTTATGTTTCAAAACCCTTTCCCACAGTTGACTGCTGTCATTTACAAGAAAAGAAAGTGTGTATATTTATGCATCATTTCCAAGCACATCAAACAGTACACATTGAAGTCTTTGTGGATGTTCTAACTCACAGGGTAAAACAATACAGAATTTATCATCAAGCATTATTTTAAACAACCTTCAATGCTTATCTTCAGCTTTTCTTGGGTAGTACAGGTTTACATCTGCAAGTCTCTACTTATTTGTAACAGCTTATGGCAAAACTTAACATAAATCATTTTACAAGTACAGCCATCATGGAAATGCATGTATTCTCAGAGATTAATAGTTCTGATGGCATCTGCCTTTTCATAGTGTAACTACTGGTTTGTCCTTGCTTGCTTTACAGCAAGACAGCAAAACTAACAGAAGAATTGGAAGAGCTACTAGTACTATTATCAACACCTTCAGGTTGATTGCTTTGACATTTTCTTCCTCATTTTGGGAAATAAAAAGCTTTGGATTTCATTCCTTAGTTGAATCAGAGGTCCGTTCTTTGCTTTAAACCTCTTCCATTTTAATTGAGAGGTTTTCTTCATTTGGTTGACAATTCCCATTCTGTTGCAGTTTGACTTCATCTGTCCTTTGTGTATCTCTGTTGTCTACTTCCTTGTCAGTTTCTGAATTCTGATCTTCTTTATTGTGATCTTTGTCCTAACAAAGATAAAATTGTTTTACAAAAAGAAATAATATTCCTAGCAATATAGGACATGACTTCTGACCAGTTCTTGGTCTTTTTATTGTTTCAGTTTCTACATGCTTATCTTGTCTCAGCAATTTTTAGAATAAAGGGGACAGCTTCTTTTTTTTTTTATTTCCATTGGCTCAGAGTAGGCATGCATAGCAACCTCCATCCAAAAATAGCTGCCATAATGACAGTGATTGGTATTTATCACCAGTACTCAGATAAAAATGGAAAAAGCATTACAGAACCTATGAGAAACAGCTCAAGAAATTAAGACTTCACCATATTTTCTAATTAGTGTTTTTTTTCTGTAATATTGTTGGTTAGATATCTGAAATATTTTAACAGCCTTCTAGAGTAACATACTTACATATGTGGACAGTCACCTAAACCACCTTTTTTACAGGAGTTGAATAAATCTAGTTGAACAAGCTTCTCCTTAAAGGCATGTTACTTTTCAAATTCTAAGATTAACTGATTTGAAGACATTTCTTAGTCATGACACATTGTATTCTGCAGGGAAAAATCCTGTACCATTCTTCCCCAACTCTTCTATTTTATTCCTGAGGAGTCCAGTATGCAGACCAGGACCAAAGCAACTATGGAGAGGCTGAACTGCAGTTAATGTTTATTAAAAAAATATTCTTTTTAGCTTGACAGCCAAGCTGTCCTTGAATGCTACTCCTCAGTTATACAGTCTGCTGCCTTCCTGCTCAAACACATATGCAGCCCCCCAAGTTCTAACATATGGCATGGAACAGGAAAGAGAAACCAAATCAAAAGCTTTTCCATATATTCACACATGCTCCCTATAGGTCCAGTAAAATTCAAAGACACAGACTTTTCAAAGTGGCCTGCTAACACCAACTGTACGTCTAGGTGGCAAAAACTAAACCCAAAAGGTAATAATTTGGTGAGGACAACTAAAGAAAAAGAAGGGAAGAGAAAAAAATAAAATAAAAAAAAAAGAGGGAATTTCAACAACGGCTCCACTAGCACCACTTCACTTTGCAACAGCTCACCTTCAAAGTTGTGGCACTTCTGCCTGATTTATCCTTTCCTTCTTTTTCTTTATTACTTTTTTTCTTGGAGGTGGAGCGTTCTCGTTCTCTTCTTTCATTATTTGTATCTCTTTCTCTTTTTTTTTCCTTCTTGTTTCTGTTTAAGAAAATTTTTACTCAAAATTTAATCTAACAGCAACAACTTTTATACCATTTAACTACAAACTAAACTCTAATTGGTGGGATTAAAAAAAAGATCCCTAAAATGTAACAATAAAACCTTCATAAAGGGGATTTTTGATTGAATAGAGGTAAATGCATGTGCTCAGTACACACGGTATCTGAAAAGTTAAAGCCAGATTAATCTGTATCTGATTAAGGACTTTTACCAATTTGAAGCAAACATACATTGTTGACAGATGTGAAACTCTTCCTTTGAAATCAAATCAAAACTCAAATCCATTAAATGTTTTGTTTTAAATTAAAACTGAATCATATTGACCAACTGAAATAATTTTAAATGACTACTGCAAAGGCAGTAAAACAAAGAAAATACTATAAATTCTTCCTCCTTTACTACTAATTAACTCTTGTGTCTGTATGAATTTTCTGGCTCATAGTTCATAAGCACATTTCAGTAACATCTAGTGCATGCAGGCGACTCTCAGGAGGTTGAGCAACTTACACTTGGGTTGCCCATCTATGGCCTATTTATGAGGAGACACAACATGAGGAGCTGTGTAGATAGCTAAGCCCTGAGTTATCCATAAGCCCCAGTCCAACCAGGGCCATGCTGCACCACAGAAGATAGAGCTTGGAGGGCTTCAGTGGTGGCTTCATCTTTTATGTGTCCATACGGCATAATCCAACTGGGCATAGTTTTGCCAAAACCACCCGCAGGGTTTCAGCTACAATCTTGTGTATCCAAACTGTACCTAAAAACTGTATCTAGTCACTAAAAACAAGGAATAAAACTCCTAAGGTTTAGCTTAGGAATTTGGAGTTAGCTCTCTAATGCTTGCCTGTACGGAGAGCCTTCCTCCTTGGTCAGGAGATAGGTCAAGGTGACTTTCCTACGATTGAAAGTCCTTACCTAGAGTGGTAAATGAAAATTTATCATGCCGTAAGTCTGCAAGCACAGGTGATTAACAAATACATATATAATAGTTAGTGCCCTTTCTAGTTTGTTGTAGTGTATTCTTGCTTTTAAGTTGTAATAGTGCATTTTCCCACTGTATACATAAAAAACTGCATGAGTGCTTATTAGACTTAAAATAGATGGTTTGCTTGGGCCTTGCAGTTAAACCTGGAAGTTCAAATAAATAATTTATTTAAACCTTGCAGTCCAGTCTCTTTTTGCCACATGGTTGCATCAAACTAACCTTCTCGGAGAAGGAGTTCGTGAAGACTTCCTTTTTGTTGCTTTGGATGTTTTAGGAGACTTGGAGGGACTTCTACTCTTCCTTTTACGCCTTTCCCTACAGGACCAAGAAATTCAGTATGATCAAAGAATGAAAATAAACCCAGAAACTGGTTAAAACCAGAAAACAAAGTGATGTGACAAAACATGTAAGTAAATAGCCCTGATTTCACATTATCTATCACCAACAATATACAAACTGTAAAAGCAAACTAAAAAACTCCATGTTTCAGTTTGGTGGGAAAAGAGAGGCTGGAAGTGGAAAAAAAAAAAAAAGGCTGTGTCCTTTCCGTTTTTTTTTGTTTGTTTGTTTTTTCGTTTATCCTCACATACTTTTAATTTCACCTGATAACAGTGGAAATACACCAAATTAATTAATCAAGAGTTTCTTCAGAGAGAAAAAGAATCTAGTCAAATTAAGAGCTACATTAAGACAGAAGGCATAACCTGACCAATACAAACTTCAAAACATACAATTACAATCTGAAAAGCATTGTAGTATCAGTTCAGCCTTATTGAAATTTAATTCCTAAATACATGAGCTAGCACACATGAAGCTTGCTGAAGTTGCTATTATGGAGTCTCATCTTTAATAGAACAAAACATTAAATAACTAGTTGCAAATACACTGAGGCACATGTTCAAATAAAGCAAATACTGAGCCAGTAAAGCTTCATTGTAGAACCGCTGTCAAAGTACGATTAATTTTTTCTGTTATCTATTCATAAAGCAGGAAAACCAGACGTGAAGAACCATCAAAGTAAAAACAAGGAAATTAAAAACTGATTGAGAGGGCACTTCAAGATACAGCACAATAACTACAGTTATACATACTAGCTTTAGCAATTTGCACCAGTAAGCATTTCTATCTTCAATACTTCGAGAGGCAAAGAAATGAACAGTTATTAGATAAATTATAAAAGGATATGCAAGCTATCACTATCCAGATTAATATTCTGACAACATCAACTACCGTGACCTCCTGAAGCTGCACAGGACAAAATCCCACAACTGTTTTGTTCAAGAAGCTCTTTTGACTTGATCTTTGGTAAACAAAAATATAAAGCGGCCTCAAAATAATGGGGAAAATAATACAATCACTGATAAGCTATTCACTAATTTACATGCATCTCACATTTATCTTCACCTTTTTTTCAGATGAGGATAATGGAAACTGATAGAACATTCTGTCAGTGCTTCCCACTACATTAAGTACATTCCCACAATATTTTGCTTTCCAACAAACCTGTGAATACGCAAGTGCCTTAGTAATTGTGCTTAAATTAGAAACTGTTTATTCATTAAGTCTGATTTTGTTTCTGCTTTTAATATTTAAAGTTGAAGAAATTACAGCTGTGTTTTAACATTATTTCTTTCCATTTCTATTACATTTGTCTACACAAAGGTTTTTGTGCAGCTGTTTTTTTTCTAACAGTCTTAAGCAACACTTACACAGCAAAATCTTAAGAAAAACTATCCCGTCTCTTAATCATAAATAGAACTAACATTCCATATCTGTCTATTCTGATAGTCTGTAGATGTATCTTGGAAAAGAGCCAGATTCTCCTCTTCTCTGGTCTGTGTCTTTTCCTTCATTCAGGAATCACAAATAGTAATTTCACTTCTAGTGCTTGCATGCTGTCTATCAGTAAAGCAAGGTCAGTTGCCATCTAGTTCTTTGAATGCCCTGCCTGTCTGTGATGATTGACTATCACTATCATATTCTATCAAGCCACTCTATCACTTCCCCCTTCTCCTCTCTCCTGGACCAGGGGAAAGAAAGTAAGATTAAACTCATGGGCTAAGTCAAAAGCAGTTTAATGGAAAAGCAACGCAAGGCCACACACAGAAGGAAAACAAAGATTTATTCTCTACTTCCCATGAGCAGGTGATGTCTGGCCACTTTTTGAGAAGCAGAACTTAGGGTCACCTAGCCTAAGTCACACAGGAACACATCAAGGCAGGTCTTAAATGTCTCCAAAGAAGACTCCACAACCTCCCTGGGAAGCCTGTTCCAGAGCTCTGTCATCCTCACTGGGAAAAAGTTTTTGCATGTGTTTACCCTAAACCTCTTGTGCTCCAATTTACTCCCACTGCCTCTTGTCCTGTCATTGGATGACACTGAGAAGAGTCTGGCT
>JANHGL010008042.1:69163-79434 GCA_024611195.1 Ceyx melanurus | reverse complement strand
TTTATATATAATATTTATATATTTGTAATATTGATATATATTTTTATATATAATATTTTTATATATTTATTATTATTAGATGTATAGTTGCTGGTTTTGATCCTTAGTTCAGCAAAACTCTTCTTGCTCCTGCAGTGACAGGGTAAGAGCTTCTTCTAATGCCACATTTCAGTGGTTTTTTTCAGGTGTCACATGAGATGCTTTTAATTTCCATGACAATTCAATACAAATCCCTTCTGCTCTGGCAGGGGGGTTGGACTCAGTCATCTCCAGAGGTCCTTTCTAACCCTCCCCATTCTTCATGACTTGTCTCTTCTTTTGGGTTATTAAACAGCTAGTAATCAAATGTGTCCATAATTGTCAAGTCTGCATTTTGAGTCAGTCAGGGAGGGGTTGTAAGCAGGGTAATTTGAATTTATGGTTACCCTGTGTACATGAAAGAGATGATCTACTGAGCCTACTTCTGCTAGGTTGGGTGCTTAAGAAAATTGAGGAGTATCATCTGCTATTCTGCATTTTTCCTCAGGAACTTGAGCTGTCTCTCCTTACTTGTGATGACAACTAGGGCTTCCCCAGTCATTATCTGCTTTTATTAATTACATTGTTCACCACATCATGTAGGGGTGCTGTGGAAAGCAAGAGTAGCATCTTCCACTTGGAAAGGTTTGTGTTTTCCTAAATGGGGAGACAACCCAACTTCTTCAATGTTTGAAATGTGTAATGGTAAATAGCTTTTATAAATAAAGCTGATAAATAGCTTTTATTTTATTCTGCTGATTTTTCTGACTTATAGTACAATTAGGAATAAAAAAACAACCACAAAAAAAAACCCAAACCCCCAAAAAAACACTTGAGGGTCTTCAGGTTGCCTTGGACACAAGTTCTAAGCATTCAGACTAAACTGTAGAGAATTTAAAAGTGCCAAATGTGTTTTTTAGAGCTGTACCTGGATTGGAGGAGGAGGGTAAGAACTGATCCTCAGGGAGCATCTGCAAGAGTTCAGTTTGAGTAATGACCTCATCAAAAATCAAAGGAGCAGCAGCATTTAAGGATTATTTTATGGCTAAGGGGTTTTATTTTTGTTCTTCAGTCTCACACACACCCACTTTTGTAGGATCCAAATTCAGTATTCAAAAGGCTCTCATTAGATGTAAACACAGTGATCAGCAAATATTCTTATTTTTGTGCAAAGTTACTGACTTAATCCTCATAATGTTGAGGCATCAATGATTACTGATCACAAAGTCCAGTAAATTCCAGAGCTTGAAAAATTACATTAATATATTAATCTTAATGAGAATTATAGTATGAGGGAAGGTAACCACAGGGCTCAAACTGTTTCTGACCTTAATTTTGCCTTTTAAAAGGTGTAGTTGGAACTTGAGGAGTGTCCTGATCAGCAAATACAGGAAGTCTATAGTGCAACAAAATGATATTTATTTTTGTGCTGCCTGTTTGACCAGTTTTGTACTGGTTCAGAACTGCTGCCTTGTTGGGGATTTGGTTTCAGTTATTTTATTATTATTATTATTATATAATCCATCAATTTGAGTGGTTATGTGGAAATTAATTTTCAAGCACTAAGCTTTCAGTTGCTGCCTTTTATGAGTAGTATTTCTCTACTTCACTGTAGCATGTTGTCATGTTTTCCTCTATTTATATATCTTAAAAATCACTTTTCTTTCCAATTTTCCTGTACAAGATTTTGCTGAAAGCTTCATCTAATAAACATCTGTTTAGCCAGCTGAAGAGCACCTTGCTTTTCCTGCGTGCTAAAACACAGCTCCCAAGTTGCTGATGCATTTCTTTTTCCTTTCCAGCTCTTCACTGATGGCATCACCAATAAATTAATTGGCTGCTACGTGGGTGACATAACAACTGATGTGGTGCTGGTGAGGATCTATGGCAATAAAACAGAGCTCTTGGTGGATCGCGATGAGGAGGTGAAGAGCTTCCGTGTCCTGCAGGCCCATGGCTGTGCACCCCAGCTCTACTGCACTTTCAACAATGGCCTGTGCTATGAGTTCATGCAGGGAGAGGCACTGGATCCAGAGCATGTATGCAATCCAGATATTTTCAGGTAATATGTTAATTTTGGGCTATTTTTTATGATTCTGCTAATTGGGTGTTACGGAGTTTTGTCAGGCTCAAAGGATCTCGAGCTCAGTCTGCAAGCAGGTAGAAAAGAAGCTTATCTAAGCCAGCCCCAAGTTCATGTTCACACTCTTGCCAGCTCTCTGTCTTTGTTCAGCACTGAAATAGCATGAGAAGTGATCTTTGTCTCCTCAGCAAACAGTATTGGAGGGTTGCTTCTTGTGAAGGTCACCACTTGCATGTTGCTGTCAGGGAGATGATTTCAGAGTGGATTTGTAGGGGGCAAGCACTCTAGCTCTGTTTCAAATTCAAGATAGTCTTCCACTGAGACATTTTAACTATTAGTGAAGAGAAAATGCTGGTGTCTTCAGATTCTCACAGATGCTCTGAGATGTATTTAACAGGGGTAGTTAATTTGAGTCAACTCTTAAGCTGGCGAGCACACTGTAAATTCAAGTGAAGTTTCCATGCTGTAACTCAACTCCAGTCCCTCCTGCCTCCCCTCTCTCAAGCAGGGCTGATAATGACCTTTTGAGTTTTGAAAGATGCTACTCCCAGCTCTTGTTTAAACCCTCTTTGTATTTATCTGCTGCATTTCTTCCATTTTTCTCTTTAAATTACTGTAATTGTCTTATTGCTAGGAAGAATATGGTAAAGACTGACAGATGTACATGAAATGCAACATTAAACTTTATTTTTTTAGACTCATTGCCAGACAGCTTGCTAAAATCCATGCCATTCATGCACACAATGGATGGATCCCTAAGTCTAACCTGTGGCTGAAGATGGGGAAATACTTCTCTCTCATACCCACAGAATTTGCAGATGAGGAAGTAAATAAAAGGTAGGTATTTCATTATGTGCCTTCCTGACAATGTTTAACCTAAATACAATTCCTCTGCTGTAGTCTAAAACTTGGGGTGAAGACAGTGTTTCTTGGGGAGTGGAGGTACAACTTTTAAGCTAAAACTGTAATTTGGAAGTGTTTGCAGAGTGTCATCGCTGAGGTGGCAGAACCTGCTTAAAAGTTCTTTGTGGAACTTCTTTGAAATCACTTGTGCTAAGTGGCCTTCTTGCTGCATTGTAACTGGAGAATGTCTGGCAAAACTGAATTCTTTTTGCTCCAACATGAAGCTCTTAAGAAAACTGAGAACATGAGTAATCAATTGAGTATCTAGAAGATAAAATGGCTACTGAAGTGTTTGTACTGTGACTAGAACTAAAGTGAACATTTAATTTCCTCTGTATAAAGGCATATGTATATAGTATTTGATATTTACTGTTGTATAGTCTTGTTGAAGGAATAATATGAGGGGAAAAGTGAATTAAATTCATGCTGTAACCACTCTGATCTTTAGGATTGTGTTTAAGTTCTAACGACTTCTAAACTGTTGCCATGGTTACAGCACTGACCCTCCAGAGAACTGCTCTGTTTGTTTTCTTAGGGGAAGGACAGAAGGAAATAATTGTCATAATTTGCCTGCCATTGTGGTTGGGAAGGAATGCTGTGGTTTGGGAGAAATTCTGCTGAATTACCTGCATTAAGAATGCAGAGGAAACTAAATCATTTCATTTACAAACAGTTGGTATGGAACACACAGTACTAAATATTAACTCTCCAACTTCTCACACATGAAAAGGTTTTTAAGTGACATTCCTAGTCCTCAAGTTCTTCAGGAAGAGATGGCCTGGATGAAGGAAAGACTCTCAAACTTAGGATCACCAGTGGTACTCTGTCACAATGATCTATTGTGTAAGAATATTATTTACAACAAGAAAAGAGGTAAGTGTTGAACTGAACAGTAAGTAGTGAGTCCTTGTTTATGCTGTAAACATAATATATGTATTTTCTACATCGGTGGTGTCATTCACCTTGTTGACCTCAGTTTGAGCTGTTGACACCTAATGGAATGGTGGTGATATCTCTGCAAAACACCAGGTTGCTTAAAGAGTTTTTCACCTTACTGTACAAAGGAAGAATGTTGGTTTTCCTTCTTTTTAAGAAAAGAATGAATTTTTTAATCCCAGCCTGCCTGTATGACTAGGCTTAAAATGTGATTATTCATGTTAAGTCTATCCAGTTGTGTAAAGCTTTGAGGAAAAAAATCACACAAGCATAGAAAATAATCTGAAGACATTATCTTCTATAATAAGTGTATTGTTCTAGTTTGTGATTGTGGGAAAACACTTGATAATGAAGTATCTTAATACTACTCTCTCTGACTCAATTTATTCTCTGCATGAGGTACATGGTAATCTTCAATATTTTTTAATTCAAAAAGTTGTAGACTGTACATGTCTTGGTGAAGATTAATTTTTTGTTTTATTATACATTTAACTCATTCATGATACTAAAAAATGCCTTTATTAAAATTTAGCTTCATTTTATTGATCTGAGGTTTGGTTACTAAATGAACTAATCAAACATGTTATTTAACAAAAAAAGGCAAACTTGCAACACCAAAATGATCACTGTGCAATAAAAATGCACAACTTTCATTTCAAATACCTGAGCTTAGCCAAGTGTAAATCCCCCAGATTAGACCAAGGTTTTTTTCTGAAGTGAGGGTTGATTTGGTACCTCAGCCAGAAGTGTGTGGAGTAAATGACTGTGAATGGAGCTGAAGTAAAAATCAGGCATAATTGGGCTTAAAAATCAGGCATAATTGGGCTTCAGCCTCTTAAGCCCGTGTGCCTTAAATTTTAAATCAAGTAACAAACCCAGGGTGTCTTTGGTGGAGTTGTGATACTGCACCAAAAAAAATTAAAGATAATTTAGTGTTCAATCTACCTTAATTCCAGAACAGACCTGTTGAGGTAATTTTTATAGTCACTTTTCATACCACGATGCAAAAAAAAACCCAAATAAAAGACCAGACCCCAAATCAAATCACAGGCTAGAAGTTCCTACTTGTAAAACAAATGCATTTCTTTTGGGAAATGGAGGCAAGAAGCAATAGCAGTAGAGTATTCCTTAGGAAAAATCCTCTAATACCAAGTGTGTTTGGGCACAGGGTGAGCAGGAGGGACTCAGGCACCTTGGCTGCAGGTTAGCTGTAAGCAGCTGGGCAAAAATAGTCTTTAAAGATGTGCTGCACTAGGAATGCCATCACATGGTAGGAATTAATTACCAGCTTTGATGCTGTTCTCTCACAGAATTCATCTAGAAAAGGCTTCTGTGTATCCAGAAGACCTTGGTGACCCTGAACTGGAATTAAGAGCTCATTAGTCTTCTAGATTCACTTTTTTCTCTTTTCAGCCAATTTTGCACCAAGTTGTGCAAAGTATCTGGCTTTTCATAAGCTGGCACAAAGAAAAAACTCAGTTACTGGTTTGCAATGCTGTATTTATTTTTGTTTGGTTTTTTTGGGGGGGAGGGGGATGCTTAATTTGCACATGTACATGCACCCACTCCATGTAAATATTTAAGCTACAGGTTATCAATAAATCCTAGGAGCCCCATCCAGTGCAGTTGGAACCTTTATGGTTGTCCCAGTGCTTTGCTTTAGACTTTTCTGCATTCAGTTGGTGTGAAAGCAAAATTATAGTCCTGACACATACCACCTTAAAAAAATCTCAATCTCGTCTCTCTAAATTTAATTTCTGAGACTGAAGCAGCATGTTGAGCTCATGTTGAGTGCTGGCTTCATTTAATGGAGTTGAACTCAGCAGAATTTATTCATGCTGTGTCTGAGGGACCTCTGTCTCTTGCTGTTTTCTTAATGTCCCTTTCAGCCACTCAGGATATGACCATTTGCAAGTGTTACTTTACATAACTTGCAATTAGCAGTGTCATCTACCCTTCAAAGGATATAACTCAGCTTCATGTTGCTTTTAATTACAATTTGGACATCAAGATAGTCAAAATATGCTTGGTACTGCTTATTTACAGACCCAGTGCTCTCATGCTTGTCACATTTGGGTTTGGTTTTTGTCTTCAGGGTGACATGGGAGTTTCTAAAACTACTGCCTCATTTCAGAGCATTCAAATACTTTCTATTCAGTGTGGCCAAGTAGCAGTATTTTTATTTTTTCTGTCTGTATCTCTGTGCTCCTTTGGAATGTGTTAAAATCACCTGCCAGGAGGTTCAGTGTGTAGGTAGATGGCTGGTTTTGTTCTGTTTATTCCCTCTGCCTACCCAATGTTTTCTATGATCTTTGGTAGGAGTCTCTGGGTGCTCAGTGCTTCTGAAGACTGAGGTATGTTTAAGGCTTCTGGTTTTGATCTAAAAACCTATTTTGTTTTGTAAAGCTACATTGGGGTTTTATAGCTAAAATTCTTCTATCACCCTTTTCTGAATTCAAGTATGTTCATAGCATCAGATCATGGTCTACATTTACTGAAGCTGTCTTCTAGAGCCTCAGGGCCTCACCTGATGAGCAGGATGGGACAGAACTCAGGAGCCATGATTCTGCTGTGGTAACTACAGCCAGGACTTGCACACTGGAAGCAATTGCCTTATCAAACCACTAAAAGTCAAGAGCAGCTAGAGAGAGAAGTGTCAGCTCCCTGAGATCTGTCAGATACTATCTTGACTACTCATGAATGTATTTTTGAATTAATTTCAGGTGTGCAGAACACAACAAACAGGTATTTAACTGTGTGTGTTGCCTACACTAGGAGGCTCCTGGAAGAAAGGGATGTATTTTCAACTTGAAGTAGCCAATAGTGTTGGCATCTGTGCTGCTGTTGGTAGCAGGGGCTGCTTCTTCAGCAGTGCCTCTTGGTGCTCTGCCTGCTCACACTGGTTGCAGTGGGATGTACAAATCAATTGTACTTCCTAGAAACCTCAGCCCAAAAGCTAATGCATAAACTGATGCAGGCCATCTCTTCAGAAGTGGCTTTCCTGGCTTGAACTGCAGTAATTTAACTGCAGGAAAAGAGCAACTTCTAATCCTATGAGTATTTGTACAATTAATGCCAAATTTTCTGCTTTTTCTAAAACAAGGTAGCTGGGACACAGATGCATTCTGCGTGTAGCAAGTTTTTGCTTTCAGTTATCACTGCATCCTTATTTGAGTCTTCATGCTAAAAAAATTAATAAAATGAAATTGGAGTTCCACAGTAGCAGCAGTCTGAAAGACATCAGTGACAATCCAGGACTTTTCACTTGGAATTTTGCCTTGCCAAATGTGGATTTGCCCACTTCTCTCCACCATGCTGCTGCTGGGCTGACTGGAGCCTTCCAGAGACCTTTCAGTGTAGGAGAGTGCCCTAGTGCCAGCCTAACCTTCATCTTGTTCCATTCTTATTGCATGGAGTATTATTTCCAGCTGGATCTTTGAGATATTAGATGCAATTAAACATTCCTAATAGCACGTAGGTATATTCAGGATGAAGTCTGCACATAAAAAATGGAAAACATTTCTTCCCTTGCTATTTTGCAAGCAGACTTTTGCCTTCTGTGTTTGCGCTTTATGTGAGGAAGGAAGAAAAACCCTCTAAATGGAAGCAATATTAAATGGGGGTGGAGGTTCAGGGTATCGGAATATTAACCAGTGTTGGGCTGTGCATATTGACTGGCTGGGAACTTAGTTTTTTCTTTTCACAACTAGTAGTAGCCAGTGGGAAGTGCAAGCAGATGAATCACACAGTGGCACCAGGCTGTCAGTGTTCTGAGATCTTGACTGCAGCTGCTGCAACTATTTCTTGTCCTCTCAGAGTTCTGTTTTCCATTGCCAAAGCATTTTCCTGGGAGGAGCTTGCCACGTTGCAGGCTGTTTCCATGGTGGTTTGTTACAGCCCCAAGAGGTTTAACCTCCCAACTGTGGTCAGCAGCCATCCCTTTCTGGGACAGTAAACTGACTTGGAGGATGGCAAGTGATCTTGGGTTTGGGTTTAGTTATTTTTAAGTGCTTAGAGAAGATTGATTTATCTTCAAAACATCAGTGGTAGTCCTTCAGATATGGTAAAAATGAACTGCATAGGAAGGAATGTTGAAAACTTCAATGTTCTGACCAAGTTAAAAGTTCTGTCTGGCAAAACTATTGTATTTGAGCTGTGTGATAGCCAGAAATCCTGAGCATTAGGCAGTGTGTCAGACACTTCAAATCCTTAGTCCAGGAAATATATCCCATGATTGCTTTTGGTTCTTTGGACCTGGAGTTCTGCTGAGTACCAAGGGGTTTGAAGTCATGCTGAGAAGTTGGTTCATGGTATAAATAAAGGTGCAGCAGGCACCCAGAGAGGGAGAAGAGAACATCTGAAAGCTGCACCCATTTATTGGAGGTTTTTCATTGTCATCTTCTAGTGCAAACAGCTCTTCAGCTACCCCACTGCTTCCTCTTCTGATGTTTTTAGCAGCTTTACTGGCTTCCATTCAAGTCCAGCATCACTAGTTTTACCTGATCCACCTTGTTAATGTTTTAACTGCTGTGGTGGACACATCCTTCAGCAGCATCAATTCCTTAGTGCCTTGAGAGAAGCAATTTCCCCAGCTTGGCTGGAGGGAAATGTCATTTGGAAACATTTTGGGGCTGTTTGTATTTAGCAGTCCTTGTTTACAGAACACTCTGTCATTTTTATGGTTGCCTGACCATTTATTGAGACTTAAAGCCACCTAAAAAAGGCAATTAAGAATATAGCCTTGCTCTGTAATTGTGGTTGGAGGGAGCAGGAAATATCAGCATGGGAAAGGAAATATCAACATACTGTGATGTGTTGGTCCACTGGTTGTGCATTTGTGAGAGTAAACAGGACTGGTCATTTTCAAGCCAGGGGGGAAAA
The DNA here is from genome assembly GCA_024611195.1 of Ceyx melanurus. Taxonomy (NCBI): domain Eukaryota; kingdom Metazoa; phylum Chordata; class Aves; order Coraciiformes; family Alcedinidae; genus Ceyx; species Ceyx melanurus. The sequence continues at coordinate 70,613 of JANHGL010008042.1, read as the reverse complement.
AACGTGCTATTTCTCCATAAAGCTTAAAGGATCCTCTGCTGGTTTTCTTCTTTTGAAGGTAAGAGCTGCCCTCATGTGGTAGAAGTTTAGAATTTAAATTCTCTTAGAGTTAAAAAAAAATAATCTCACTTTTAATTAATTGATTTTAAATGAATATTCAAGGCAATCTCATCTAAAAATGACAGCCTTACCCTGCAATGTCCACGTGCACACAACTGGTCCCAAGTAAGATGGGTGTGTGGCTTTGTTTTTCCCCCCTCCCAAAACTTCCAAGAACACAAAAGGATTAGGCTGTGCCTTCCTTTGCTCTGGAATCTAATGTTGCTGCTGTTGTGTCTCCCACAGGTGATGTGCAGTTCATAGACTATGAATACTCTGGATACAACTACCTGGCATATGACATTGGAAATCACTTCAATGAATTTGCAGGTAAAAAATGACATTTGAGGTCAAAATAAACTGGTTTTTCAAAATCAGCTTGATGATTGCACATGCTCTTTGGATATCTACACATGTATACAGCTGTTGGGTCAATTGACATCTCATCTGGCAGGCTGGTTATGCCCTTCCTTTGCAGCTCTGCTAACCAAGAAGTGGGAACATCATGCCCTAAGTTTGAGTGCTAGCTAAACACAGAAGTGAAATGATGTTAAAAAAAATAAAAAGATTAGTACATGTGGAACATTAATTAGTACAGGTGGAAGGTATAGAGTGGTGAAATCTAGATGTGAATGTGAAGTCTAGATGATAAAAAAAAAAAAAACCCAAAATTCAGATTGTAGACTTTGGTAGTATCAGTTGTATGCTTGGTAATTCAAATATTTGGAAAGCAAGTTAAGAGAATATATTAAGAACAAAAATATGTAAATGTAATAAAATATCTGTGAGCTTCTAAATTTTCAATTGCACTTTTCAGAGTCTGAATGTTATGCTATAGTAAGAAGACTGAACAAATACAGTTCTTTTTTGGCCTATTGAGAACAGTTGTGCTTCACCTGTGCTATTTTACCATCTGGTAAAAATCAGATTTGATTGGATTTTTAATTAAATTTGGGTGGATCTGGCACGGGAAAGAATTGAGGTGCTCTAGGGGGTTGCATTTTTTCATCTGAGACATAAGGAAAATTCCCAAATCCTTTGGGAAAGATAGCTAGTGGGAGTGAATTGTGATCCAGGTTTGGGACTCCTGGCTCCAATACAGAAAGAAAAATAGAAGAAAAAGAGTGGTTATGGGGGGAAGACTTCCAATTCTACCAATACTCTGGAGGAAAGAGGTGAACTTCTAATAATTCTAATAATTCTGACAGTGTGGATGCATCTGGATTCATCTTTGGATCTTGTTGCATACATTCTGCTATGCTGAATGCTCAGATTTATGTCTCAGCATCATGTCACTGATAAAAAAAATCAAAATAAGAACCACCCAAAACACCCCAAGATCAAACAATTT
>JANHGL010008042.1:35832-47367 GCA_024611195.1 Ceyx melanurus | reverse complement strand
GGTGCCCCTGCTCAGGCAGGGGGGTTGGACTGGATGATCTTCTAGCTCCCTTCCAACCCCTGACACTCTGTGATTCTATATCCTTTATGTAACACTTGAGAGGAACAACAAGGGACTTGAAGTACCGTGGGCACAGCGTGCAACTCTCCCTTCAGTTCACCCTTCCTTCCCTCACAGTTACCAAGTGTTCTATTTGCCTTTTTGATCTCCATGAAGCAGAGGCTTAGACGTTCCTACGTCGCTGCCCACGGTGACGCCAAGTTCTTTCCTGAGTGATAATTAGTGACTCCATGCCCCAGTGCAGTTCTCTGCTTTTCTTGGTGTTTATGTGCTTTTCCTGGCTACCTTATCACCTACTCACCCAATAACTTTCTCCCACAGATGGACCTTTGGATTTCTGAAATGCTGCCTGTGCCAAGTCGTTGTGCTGCTGGCTTGTGTCACAGCCCCAGCGTGGGAGCTGCGTTTGAGATATTTGGGAGCTCAACTTGGATTCCACTGCCCTACAAGAAGTTTCCACTCTCAGTTTTGAAATGAGTCTCAAAATATTTCTTAAAACCCCTCAGTACCAAGTGAGTTCTTGTTTGTGCCTCCCTGCTGCTTCCCTCCCTCCTTCCCAGCTCTCCTCCTGCTCTCCTAAGAAGGTTCTGTCACAGACTTCTGCACTGTCCCCTTTGAAAAATTCCAAGTGTTTGCCATTTGCTTAGGCCTGAGTTGTCTCCCTTTCACTGGCACAAACCATCAAGCTGATTTACATTCCCTGATTGGCTGCTTAAGCTTAGCCAAGATTCAAACCTGACTTGAACAGAACTGAACTTTGGTATTTTCTTTTCCAGTTGCTTCTCTGATTTCCAAATGCCATGCTACCATGAAGAATAGCAGAAGAGAGCTGCTTTCTTCCAACCCTGAACAAGACACTTTACCAACAGAGGAAAAAACTGCCCTATTTATAACATTTCTTTTTCTAGCTCCTGGGTAAAATGCCCCACAAACCCCTCTGCTCAACACAGGGCAGTGTTTCCATGTGTGCCCTCAGGGCTGCTCAGAGAGAGCAAAAGTCTTTGTGCCCACGTGTGAAGGATTATTTTCAAACTCTCTTCATCCAAATAACTTCCCAAATACTCAGAATCCCTTGCACTGTAAAATCACAGTAGCACGTGCTCTAGTTATTGTAGCACGAGGGCTGAAGGAAAGGCACTGGGTCACTGCTGGACCTGGACAGGTTTCTTCCAGGATGTCTGTTCTTAATACCTAACATCACATCTCTCTGGGACATAGGGAGAGGACAATGATAATTTTTTTGCTGTGGCCTCCCTTACTTCAAAAGCAAAAAAAAGCAGCATCCATAGAAATGGTTCTGTTTTGATCAACAAAAATGTAGACTGAATGGATCTTTTGCTGCATGCATACTACTGAAAGCACAGAGTACAGGTTGCTGGGGATTTTACACATTTTTTAACCCATGTGCAACACCAGCTCCCCTGAAAGAACACAGAAAAAAGTTGTAATAATTAATTCACTGCAGCTGGTAATGTTAAAAATCTTACTCTATGTGTTACACTCATGGTGTGCCTCTGCTTTTGCTGGTTTCCCACATTCCAAAAACAATATAACAGTCTGTCTTCATGTTAAGCACAATAACAGTGAAACGTTGCCATGACTAGGAGCAATTGTTAAACAGATCTCCTTATTATGTATAATTACTTTACTGTCTAAGCAAGCAGCCACCCAGAGCAGCTTAATTTTTCTTAAATTTAATTGAAATCTGACAGTGTGGCAAACTCTCAGAACACTGTAACAAAAGGGCTTGGTATTCATCAAGTAATTTGTTGCTAATTTTGTTCAGTGCTTTAAAAGGTTGCTGGAAGTAGGCAACCACAAAAGTGAATATCCTGCTCTAAGCTGGGATTTTTATCACTTTCTAAATGACACAGTGAATGACAGGGAAAAGCTGCAGGATAGTGGCTGAGTGGGTATTGATGGCTGCCACAGTGTTAAATGGTGCATTGGCACTGAAATACAGTGAAAGAACAAATCATCAGTGACTTTTCCATTTTATTCTTTCAGGAAGAAAAACTCACATCAAGAATTGCAAAACCTGAATTAGATTTTCTTAAAAAAAAAAAAAATATCAGAAGGAAACACAGAGCAGACAAGGCTGGTTTTGTGCCTGTGCTCTCTCACCCATAGCTACAGCCAGCAGCACAATAGACAAGGGGCTCTGAAAAGCCCAAGAACAGTTTTGAGGAGATCCAGGTTGTGCTTTTCACAAATCTGACAAGTTCTGGAGCACAGCTGGAAAACTGCTGGAGGGAGAAAAAAAACCCAAAACCACCAAAAAACCTTGCATGGGAAGAGGATGTTATTTCTTCTGTCTATCTTTGTACACCCAGCTCTGATATAGACCTGTCTATCTTTGTATACCCAGCTCTTTCATAGTAAAAAGGTAGTCTTCCTCACTTATGAATGGGGAGAAAATCTTCCAACTGCTTATGAATAGCAGGCAGAAAAAACCAGCCCCTTCTAAACTGCCCAAACCAGATGGAATGCACTGCAGGGTGTCTAATAATCATATTTTTTACTTTGTCTAATAGCAGGGCAGTGAACTGAGGACCTCCCAGACCACTGCACAAGTGTTTCTCCATTTCACATTACCCTTTGGGTCTGAGAAATGTGACTGACCTACTTGTCCTGTGGTTTAGGCAGCCTAAGCCACTCCAACCAGGCACCACCAGGGCATGCCCTGGTGTTTGTGGGTCAGCTTCCCAGGCTGGCCAAGTTCAGCCCTGCAATGCAACAGCACAAAATGAGCAGAGAGGAGGTGGATCTCTTGAAGCAGAGAGGATCCAGGGACTTATAAACAACATCAGCTGTGGGGAGTGGGGTTGGACCCATGAGCAGTGTGGAAATTCCTGACACTCTTTGCTCCTTTGCTGGCAGGCTTGAGCTAAGTTCCTGCTAAAACCACAGTGGTTGTGCTCCAAAAGGATGAGGAGTGTAGGATTAGAAAGGAAATGACCTCACTGATGAGATCTGGACTCCACCTACCTCTCTCCACAGGGGGTGATATGAGCCATGTGAATAAGTTCCCTGCATCCCGCCGTGGTCTGGACACGATCAGTGACCTCATGGGCTTGTTATTGCTTCTTACTTCACTTGCATTTTTTTCATTTAGCCATCCAATATTTTAATTCTCTCAGTATTTCTTAAGCTACCCTTGGGTCCTATTTTCTGAAGAAAAAAAAAAAAAAGAGAAACTAAGAATAATTTTCTTACGCTGCTAGGGTAGAGGTCAGTCTTTGGCAGCTGAGATGTTTGTAGTTCTACTAAGACAAAAATTACTTAACAATAATAAAAGCAGTCAATCAGATGGCATGGCTCCTAAACAAGAGAGTTCAACTGCAACATCCCCTGTGTAAACAGGCTTTTTTTTTCTGGCAGACCTTTCAGGGTACATCACAGCACATTGAGAATGGTCAGAGACTGCATATAAGGAAGAGCCAAAAAAATTACAGCAGTCCCTATATACTGGAGTGTTAGTCAGTGCAGCAGCTACAGCAATGCATATGAAAGAGTCCAAGGAGCAACACCAATTCAGTGTGTACAGCAGCAGGATGAGAGATGGAAGTGAAGATGCTCAAGCAGAACTAGAGCTGCTGCCTGGGCTCTGTGGAGATGGACAACGTTGGAGCATGCTCAGCCATCAGGAATGCATGGAAATAACACATGAAGAGACATGGAACCACCTTAGTGGCACAGCTGTGACCAGAGAAAGGGATTTTAGAAGTCTCTTGCTTCTCTAGGGTGGCCTGTTTTAGTTCAGCTCAGCCAATGTCTTCAAAACAGGGGTTAAGAGACTGTGTCAATAAAAGTGAATGAGCAACTACAGCTCTGGCAGGTCAAGAAACCTGTCACAAGTAAATCACTAGAGTTGCTTCAGTGGGATGTAGCAGCTCAGAAATGACATACTTTGCTTTTCAGACCTACACAGTTAAAGGGAGCCATTAGCAACTCAGGGATGCATGAATGAACTGCATTAACAAAGAAATGCTTGGCCTGCTTACTCAGGTCAGCACAGATCAGAGCACTGTACCTAAGGTCTGTCCTTTCACACCTCTCTCTCACCAGTGAGGAAACCAGAGCTCTGCATTGATGAGAAACTAGGCATGGAGTCATACAAAGCTTTTGACTTTTAGTGGTTTTATATCTTTCAAAAATAACTTTTTACACTTTCTTGTTCAAGCAGTAAAAGGGAAGGTGAGGTGAGTGATGTGCCCTGTGGTTAGCATCGTGGGCTGTAAGGCAGCAGGTAAACCTGCACACAGCCACCAGCCCATGTCTCCAGCCCTGAAGGACCCCAGTGAGCAGAAGTGGGATGTTCAGGAATGATGGGAGTGCCTCCTTTCCTCATCCCCTAGCAAATTCATCACTGTGGGCATCGATAACCAGCAAGTGATTCAGTAAGCACAACAAAAATAAGTCAAAACTCTTGGATGTCAACACCACCATTTTGGCTTCAGCTTGAGAAAGCCTTGACTCGAAAAAAAACCAACACCCTCACTTTCCAGAAAAAGAGAACAAAAATAAAAATAATGCATGAATTAGAAGCTAAATGCCCTGACACTGCAGAAATGTCCTTCTGGGGCTCAGAGCCTGACACATAAGCATCAGAGCAGGGACCTGCAGCTCATAGGGAAGAGGGCTCAAGGTATTGATGCTGGGCAGGTCTATGGGTGTGAGATGAAGCAGCTGAGGACGTTTAGAGGCCACATAAGGAAGCAGTAAGGAAGGGCAGGCTTTATCTAGCTTATAGTGTGGCCACCACCCCACAGATCAGCTCTCTCAGGGTCTCCACCTGGGTCCTCCCTTGGGAAAGCCTGTCCATGGCTTCTCAGGGTCATTCTCAGCACAGGTGAGGGCTTATTTGTTGTTCTGCTCTCAGAGGTGATGGTGTGAGATGCCATCCCAGCCTGGCTGAGGTGCCAGGGAGAAGCAGCAGAGGGAGGCAGTTGCGTGGCAATCAGTGCCTGGTGGTGGAGTATCATTAGGCAGGAGAGGTTAAAAATAGGATTTTGCAATTTAGCAAGAGGAAATCTCAACTAGATGGCAGAGGAAGGAAAGAAATGCTGTTCCCACCCTCTAGGTTTGTTAAATCATTCAGTACCATGGAGCTGGAGAGGAAGGAGGTGCTGTGAAGCCCTAGGCCAGCACGTGGGGGTGGCAAAGTCCAGGAGTTTGAGCTCTTCCTCAGTGGGCTGATGTCTGTCTGTCTTTTAGGGTGTGCTTTGTGGGGGCTGCTGTGTTATTAAATGCTGTGGTAGAGGTGTGAGGTGCAGCAAGCAACTGCCTCACGCTGCAGCAGGGTGTTGTGTCTGTTGTGAGCAGCAGCAGGGTGAAGCTGTAATGAGGGAGGCAAATGACACCCTTCTGCTTGCTCAGTGTTCATGAGCACTGGGCTTGGACATGAAGCTTTGGCTCTCACCTGATACATGTTGGTACCTTCTTTGCCAAACACTGCTAGGTCTGAAGTTGCTCAGTTGAGGTGCCTTTCGTGTTGTGTTGGTCTAATTTGTGCTTTAAATGAAAAACCTCAGGTGAAAATTTGGATCTAGCTTTTGCCTAAAAGAAAGCCTTGGAATAAAGAAGTGCTGGATAATAGGAAGAGGTGAAAAAAAGGAAATGACTCCACGTGAACTCCATTTTAACATGTTGTATTTCTATGTCATTGAGATGCTTCCCATTGCCCACTTCCCTCTGCTGTAAAATCACATAGGTGGTCATGATGTGGACTGCTGAAATGCTGGGGGATGAGGCTGTTAGTTGTGGGAAGGGGGTCATAGAAACAGTGTGATAAATTAGCTTGTATTTTCAACATACTTTTTATGGCTTGCTTTCCCTTAATTTATAATAGGTTTGCTCTATACAAGTAAAGCTGTATTGTGTGTGAAAAGGTGCTGTGGTGAAATGAATGTTGCCTAATGGAATCAATAGAAAAATATCTGATATTAATTTGCCAGCTTCTGTGACTGGAAATTGTGGAAGGAGGAGGGATCCTCTTGCAGATGGGCAAACCCTATGACTCCTTCAGTTATTCCCACTTAAAAGCTATCAATTTAGAGCTGTCCTGTGTATTGCCCTGTGAATTGAACAAGCCTTTTCAGCCTTTAATTAAGGGTGACAAACTCTTTGAACATCACAGCATTCATCTGTTCATGTGTGGAAAGCCTGGTGTAACAAAAGAATTTAATCAAACTACAAGCCTAATAAAGACTACATTGCCTGAACTAAATGATGTTATTGCTGCTGCAGCTCATAGTTTTACATTTAAAAAAGCGGGTCAGAGTGTTCATTCATCTTGATTAGCAATGCCAACCTAATTACTTCTGGAGGAAACAGTAATTAGCTGGAGTCTCACCTCATTAATCATGACATTCTTCTAGCAGACTATTTTTATCTGATAAATGGCTTGGATTGGAACAAGGTGTATATTTGAATTCTAGTTAATTGTACACAGCTTGCTGCATAACATTTCACATTTTTATCATTTAACTGCTTCCTTCCTGTGAACCTCTCAGACATTTTTTTTGCTGGCTGTACATGTTGAATAAGAGGTGAATGAGCCCACATAAGGTATGTCAGCTTTAATTACAGATATAAGTAACTGAAGGTGTGTTCCAGCAGCAGGGAAATGATGGAGCCCCTGCTTGCATAGGAGAGGAAAGGGATCTTTTCTCAGGCAGAAACTGGTGCACAGCTACTGCTATACAAAGGCTGATGATGGTTACTCTTAATAGAAGCCCAGGCCAAGATTTTTGATGAGGAATGGTGATGAAACAGCCTTGCCCTTAAAGCTGAGTTCTTGGAGGTGTCTCCTTGAAGTCAGCTCACCTAAATTTCCTGTCAGTTTTGACAGTGACTAATGGAAGGCTTCAAAAATGTGTATTTTTACAACGTGAAGTTTTGCATTTGTTATGCCGCTATTAAAAGCAGTGAGGAAGCATGTACTGGGTGTTTTGGGGGGAGGTTGGTTATGAAAAGTTGCTTTAAGCAACACTCAGAGATGCTTCTTAATTTTGCAAAGGGTGGTTGCTGCCTTTATCTGACTGTAGGAACTGGAAAAGAGGAAGAGCCTGGAAGCTGCAATTCCAAATTCAGTTTTCTAATACAACTAACAGGTTCTAATTTTCTAGGGAAGATGACTGCATTTGTCTGGGTACATCAGATTTTCAGAGGCAGTAAAATAAACAGATCTCAGGGTGCTCGCTGCTAAAATCTATACCAAGTGTATTCCCAATATTGAAGAAATATATTTCTTAATAATATTGATATATGTATGCTTAATAACAAAACAGAGGATTTATGTTTTCCATAATTAGATTCTATACTTTTTTAGCAAACAGTGACAGAAAGATTAACAGAGAAATACAGGAAAAATACAAGTTACTCTTTAATTTTTGGGTAACATACTGTTAAGTGGCATTAGTTGCATGCAATATTTTAAACACTTTCAAACCACACGTGACCTTTTTGCACTTGAATAAGTAGAGGGATTAGCTGTATTTTAGGAGTTAATATGTGTTCTAGAAATAGCTTACTCTTCTCTATGCAAGTTTACTCTTACTAATAGAAATGGGAACTCCTGGCTCTTTCTGAGTGCTTCCAGCAGGCATCTTTAGCTATAGCTGCCCCACTGACTGAGCTGCAACCTAACAGCCCTGGAGGTACTGTTGGAACTTGCCAGTAAGAGAACTGATATTGTTGTCAATTTTTGAGAAGCCATTAAAGTGTTTTAATAATTAAAGTACTCTTCACTTCTATGTGAATGTTGTTAAAAATGTTTTCTTTGGTTCTCTTCAGCTATGAAAAAGTAAAAGCAAACTATAAGAAAATACTGTGTCCCTCAAGTTAAACCCCCCTCCCTCTAAAACCATGGAAAAAATTTGTAAAAGCCTGTTCAATGCGGATTTTTTTCCTCCCAGGAAAAAAAAAAAAAAGTAAAAGAAAACTTTCATTGTAAAAAAAAATGTTAAAACACAATCAGCTTCACACAGCCCTGCAAAGAAGCAAAAAGCTTCTTCTCTAGTAGAATTCATTCTTTTTTTCTAGATGTGAAATATCTGCAGTAAGGTGTATTTGATGCATGCATATACTACGTGTGAGTTTTTGATACTGACATTATTAATTTAAAAGTCTGTCTCAATATTTGGTATTGTATCTAATCATTAACTTTGTTATTAGGTTCCAATATGCTCTAGGCTGATATCTTTGATCCCAGGTCCCAATTATAGTGTTATACTAGAGGTAGTACTTCTCAGATACTAGAAATGTAGGAGATTTGCTAATAAGTTTATATTTAAAAATTGATATATCAATCATAAATATCAATATAAACTGATATTTACCTTAGTAAATAATGAAAATTGTAGACTTGTTTGCCTGCATATTGTGTAGATATCACTAGCGTTTTGTAACTTAGGTCACTTGTAGAGAAAAACACTTTCCAATAGGTTAGAAGGAATTCTAAATTTTTAATATTTGAGTAGTAATTTTCTTCTGACTTCTTAAAGGATTTTATAAACAAGCCACTCCTGCTTCTCTTCTGATACAGGCTGGCACTACCATACCCAGTTTAGAGAAGAAACTGAAAACTTAGTTGGTGAAGGACAACTTTAAAGTAAGTTAATGTCTGTAGGACTCAGAATAACCAGCCTTGCTGTCACAGTTTAGGGTCAGGGCAGCCCCCAGACTGATAATTCTTTTAACCCCCCCCCCCTCCCCACGGGGAAAAGAATGGGAATAAGGGAGAGAGACAGTGATTAGAAAAGGAAACTAGAACAGCTTTAATGAAAATAATGATGGAATATATACAAATGTGTAGAAAACCAGTAGAGAACCCACCCCCCCATGGTAATTCCATCACTGATGCTGTGGAGTTGGCACAGGGAGAGACCCAGACTGGGCCCGACAGCAGCTGGGAGCTGTGTTCAGGAGCTGGAGTCTGGCTCTGGGGTTAGGAACACACTGGTCAGGATGGAAGGCAGTATGGACAGAGTCCTGCTTGGTGCTCTGAGGGGGAAAACCCCTCAGGGGAGGAAGAACCCCAACAAGCAACACCCCTAGAGCCTAGTTGGGCCTAGCCGTGTCTAGCCGAGAGCCCCTCCGGATCCCAGAGCTTTCTATACTGGAGATGACCTCTATGGGCTGGAATCCCTTCTTGGTCAGTTTGGGGTCACCTGTCCTGTCCCCTCCTCCCTGCAGGTGCCACCTTTCACTGTCTTGCACCCTCAGTGTGATGCACAAGATCCAACAGTGGCCTTGCTCTGCACCCCAACCCTTGGTAGTAACTCTACCCATGGGGTGTTCTCACTGCCAGCAGCACCACTGCAGAACAGGCTGCTGACTTCAGAGTGTACAAAAAAACCTGAGCTGGGAAGTCAAATCACTGAACAGAATTTATTCAGTTCTCACTGCACCCAGGACATTTGCAAAGTCACTTTCCTGTGCGCTGGTGGGGACTGTGGGGAAGGGGCCAAGCAAACTGGATTTTGATGCATCCTGCTTCCCCTCTGCCTGATGCTGTGGAGCTGAGTAGCACTTTGATCTCCCAATTTCTTATTTTAATTCCATGTAATATGTATTGATTCACTCCTGGGAGGCATGCAGCACAAAGCACTCCCAACACCCTAGTAGTTTGACAGCCATGGGATACAAATGCTGTTTTTTGGGTGGTTTATGTCTCTCCAGTCCTGTTGTGGCCTTATTTAAATCATGTGGGTCCTGACTCAGGTATTGCTGACTCCAATAGGCTCTCTCAGGGTCTTATCCTGTGGATTGAAAGGATTTGGATTGAAATTATTTTAGAATGTCTGGACTAAAATTGACTATATGGGTATTGAAAGAGTTTTTGTAGTTCTTGACTCTTGCCTGTTCTCATAAAAGAACAGAAAGCCAAGAGAAACTAGAGGAAATTTTGGAGCAATTTAATATTTTTTGTTGTATAACTGTTGTTTCTTCTAGCAGGATGAAATATTGTACTGTGAGCCACTGGTTTGTGGGGGAGAATAAATTGCAAGTAGAGGCGGGGTGACTGTGCATTAAAAACATGGATGTCATCCAGGTATAACCATGCATTGGCATGATGGTAATCAGAATTTCAGTAGAAGACTGTTCTGAAAAAGGCAAGTTATGTGATATTTCTGCTTGCTGAAGATTAACTTGGGTCTCCTAATTTTATATAGGTTTAAAGTTATCTAACCCACAACAGAAAATAAACATAGTAAAATAGATCTTTTAAAAGTTGCTAACACATTTGAAAATAAAATTTAAGGCAAAACCTTATGATTGAAAGATTAAATCCTGCCCTAGCCAGTAAAAATAGATTTAAAAAATGGGAAACTATTTTAAGCACAGTGTTGGCTGTACTAGACAATTTTAGTGTAGGTTTGTGTCTCAGCCTTGTCAGAGATTAGCATAGTCCAGAAGGCTGTAGTCAGCACGCCAAAAAATCATACCATCAGGGGTGATAAAAATATTAAAAAATTAATAGAAAGCCAATGGCTATAAATAAAATGTCAGTAAACCTGTACCTGGAATCTAGAAGTAAGATAAAGATAAACCTTGGAAACTTGTCATAGATGAAAAATAGGAGACACTCTCAAGGACAGCATCCAGTCCTGTTGAATGCAGTGGGAATTCTGCCACTTTCATCTTTTTGGCCAGGATTTTTTCACACAGAATAGGCCTCCAGCTGGCACATGCTGTTGCAGTTTGATGGTTTTCCATGGAATTATGACATGTTTTTAACAATGTAGAATGGACTTGGTTGGAGTCTTTGCACCTTCTGTAGTCCTTCATATCAACCTGAGCGAGATGGATCATTGAAAATTTTATGGGAGAAAAAAAAAAGTGAGATCTGCTTGTTGCTGGAATGGCTTTCCCTAACAACAGGAAAAAATACTATGCTAGTTTTGAATGCTTGTTACTTTTTCTTTCTTTTAATTTAATTTTTTGTTTCTTTGCTTTTACATATAGGATTAAAAAAACTAATTTGTGAAGAATTTTCAGGTGATATCTGATGTCCTGTTGACCATTAATGGTATCTAAACTGGAAATACCACCATGCAGGAACATCTGTGTTGTTGTCATAGCTTGATCTGTGAGTGGACCCTCAAATTGTACACACTTAGGAACAAATGTGGGCTTTACAGTTGCAGTCCAAGAGACAAGTCACAGAGGTTTGCAAGAGCAGAAAAACTTGGTGTCTATGAGCTTACATTGGCTGTATTCTCAGCTGAGTAATAAGAAACTGATTTAATTTTAAATTTATTTTTTTTTTTAAATAATGGCTTTTGAGAACATACAGCATTTTGAAAATGTAATTTTTCCAATCTCAACTTCTGAAATCCTGAAGAGCTATTACATCCCATTTCTGGTGTTGCACCACTGTTCTGGGGACTGAGACTTCAATGATATTTCATGTCAGGTGTCATTTCTTGAGGGCATTTTATTATACCACAAACTTCCAGGGCAATTCTT
>JANHGL010008042.1:0-10192 GCA_024611195.1 Ceyx melanurus | reverse complement strand
TAATTATAAAATAATTTTTTTTTTTCATGTGTTCCCTACATTTCCCCCATGCCACGGAACTTGGTGATGATAATGTCATGTCTGCAGTGGAAAACTTTGCAGCAGAAAAAAAATAAATCAAAACTTTAGCTGAATTTGTGAGATAATATGGGGTTTGGACACCTGGCACACGTCCTCTCACCCTCTTTCATTTGCTCCAGGCCAAAAAGTCACTTGTTTGGGGCTGTGGGAATTTAATTGAGAAGACCTAAATGTTCCAGCTGCTGCAACATCCAATCCTCAGTCCTGAATCAACAGCTTTCTAATTGTTCCTGAAGGTGAAAATAGTTAATGCTGACATTTCAGTAACTTCTGGACCCAACACTGCCTGTATGATGCAATTTTTTTCAGGGGGCTGATGCAATGCTAGGAAGTTTAATGCTGTATTATGTGTGATACCACCCAGGAATCCACGACTTCTTTCACAATTCCTTTGTTAGGGATCATTCTAGAATGTTGCCTAAAATATGTAGAAATCTGATGAAAAAAAAGTTCTGAAAGTATCTCAGTGTATTTCCTCTTAGAACAGACCCTTGATATCTCCTGAGCCTAGTGGGTGGCCACGTAATTAACAAAATCTTTCCAAGAGTTTATAATGGGGTCCAACACTTTTATTTCTGATTAATAAGGAAATGGCTGGGCTTAGAAAAATTCAGCTGGAGACCTCTGCAGCTGAAAGCACAATTTTGAACCCTCTTTGAATGTAAATATGAGTTTCAATGAACTGCAAAAGCAGAATATATCAGTGCCAGCAAGAAAAAATGAAGGGTTTGCCTCGATATTTTCTAACATTGGACCGATGTAATTCTGGTCCTAATTTTTCTGCCAGGGCAAATTTCCCCATTTAGTTTTCATTGCTCTATGTTTTCTAGGAAGCTTGAGGTGTGGGAAGGTTGGCTCTCATTGTTTGTTCCCTTCTCAGTGTGAGTAACAGGGTTTATGGTGGACGTGGTCCCCTCATGTAAATAAATCAGCCTCTTTTTTAATTGGCCTGCTAACATTTTTATCATTAGAATTAGATGTAGAGAAGAAAGACAGTAGAGAATTACTGTCCTGATACTCAAAATTTAGTCTACTCAAAGAGGGAGCAGGAAGGGAATATTATTTGGCATACCATGGATGCCTCCATCAGGCTACATGTAGCCCAGGCAGGATGCCTGGGGTCCTAGACTTGGTGCCATGGGTCAATACATATATTTTATTTTTTTACATCAGAAATCTTTTATTACTGGGGGCAAATTCATCCTTTGATGTTCTATGATCCCAGTGGGAGTGCCCCTTGCCTACCTGTGGGTGGGTGTTCCCCTCTGGGACAAAGCTCTGGCACAGTGCCTCAAAAGTGAGTTTTTACCAGTATAACCATTTTCCACTCATCTCCCACCAGAAGAGATGACAGCAGGCAATGGTCCTGGCAGGACTTGCTTACACAGATGCTCTTGGTGGTTCAGATAAACAGCAACACCTAGCATGCCAGATGTTGGGATTCATCCCCAGTGCTTGCCAAACTGTAATTCATATTACGTTAGGGGCTACTAGTTAGTTTTTTTTCAGCCCACTAGAAGTTTAATTGACTATTCCTCTGTCTCTTTCCCCCCTACTCTTTCTTGGTTACATTTGCTTTTCTTCCACCTGCATTACTACTCAGCTTGGCCTGAAGCATGGAGAAATCCTACTGGTCATCCAGGGATCAGGTACCCGAGGCCAGAGTATCCCAGTTTTACTTAATGGTTAGTGATGGCATCCAAATAATTTCCCATTTTCCTACTGAGAGGTGGGTGAGGGGAAAAATCTGGAAACCTTTGCCAAGAAGCACTCTGCAGTGGATACTAAAATAAGTCAGGTAGCAGATGTCCAATCCAAACTTTGGTGGGTAATTAGCTGATTCAATATCCAAAAGAAGCAGGTAATTGTTGTGATTTGTGGATCCTCTGCCAGGGCAGATACTTTACAGCTTGCAGATATTTCTCTAATGAGGGAGGATATCATGAGCTCTGAGCAGTAAAACACTGTTTTCTTAGTGTTCAAAAAGAATGGCTGGGGTTTTTTTTTCTTTAGGGATGTTCTGGGCATAGACTGTTCTTGTTCTTTTCTTTGTTATTTCTTGGAAGTCTTCTGAAAACTATTGATGCAGTATGCAAATTCAATGCAGGAAATGTAACGTTATATAAGTGTAATTGGCTTTTTATTCAAAGGAGTTTTTATTCCTCCCTGCATATTTTAGTCCTTTCTTAAAAAGAAAAAAGAGAGAGAAAAGGATGTTTAAATACAATCATATATTAAAAAAAAAAAAGTCAGAGGAAGCTGTTATAAAAACCAGACCATAAAAAGAAATTGAGTTATTAGAGAAACACTAATAAACCCCAAAATATGGATCTAACTCGAAATGCACACAATGGGACTGTTTTCAGGAAAGAAAAAAAAAAAAAAGTGTGCCATTCTAGGAGAATTAGACAGGGAAAGAAGAGAATGGAAAATAAGAGTGAAGCTCTAAAGCCATCTCTCCTCCCTTCTTCTTTTCAGTGTCATTGAAGAAGTGCTGAGGGGAGAGGGGGAAGGGGGCCAGGAATCCTAGCAACCAAAATACTATGGATGCAAACTGGGCAACTGCTAGCAAAAGTTGAAGAGGGTAGTTTCTCTACTTTCATTCCTGTTCTAAATAGTGAAAAAAAAACCCCTTAAACAAATACAAAACCAAGCAGAATGACCAAGGTTGTTGCTTGGTTGGAGTTAGTTTGAAGGAACAGCTGGAGCAGAGCATGGGAGAGGGAAACAGTATTTGTAGCAGCCATTAACATTTGAGGGGTTTTTTTAATGCTATTTCAGGATTTCCTTTTCCTTTCTAAACTCTATGGACCTTCTTCCACTTTTTTCTTTCTTTTTTTTTTTTTTTTTTCCTGTAAATCTCTCCTTATTATTTTCTTTGAAAACAAAAGTCTGGATACAAGTCAAGGTAATTCCACTGCATGGACTTTCCACTTTACTGGCCTTTCTCTGGTGTAAGAGATCAAATTTCCTTTGCTCTTCATTGTCCTTTTTCAATTTGCCTGATTTTTTTTTTGCTGTCTAGCCCACACATGAGAGGACGTTCCCTGCTGAATTGCTTCTTCCTTCTCTTTTTGTTTTCAAATTCTTTTTCTGTTTGGTAGTTTTCTTCTTCTCTCAGCACTTTCCAGTTAGCATCTCTGATCATTCCTGCCAGCACAACTGGCAAGCAGCTGTTGGTTCCTTCTGTTTGTCAACAGGAGGAGCATTTTATGGCAAAACCAAAAAAGCTGTCAACGAGCTCACCAGTGAAATCATGAACATCATAACCATCAGTGACAATGATGGTGTCAGTCAGCCAACGTGGTGGGCTTGGAAGGAAAATGCCAAGCCATTGCTCACCACTTCATTGCAAATTGAGGCATTAAATCCCTCAAATGCCTTCCCCAGGGTCAGTATTGGAGTGATGGAGCACTACCATGTTGCTGTCTGTAATGTGTAGGAGAAGCTGAGCTGCACAGGCAGTGAGATGGACACTGGAATTGGTGATAACTTTGAACAGGTCTCCAGCTGTACTTCAGAAATGAAGCACTGACAGCAGATTTACGTGCAAATCATTGCAGTTCGATGTGAATGTTGATTTACTGACTCTAACAAGAGTCCAGCACATTGTCACAAAGAATAATGGAAGAATTTCTCCTGAAAATGACAAAACTGGAATCTGCTCTAAGCCTTTTAAAGTCATGTAAGCAGCATTTATCACATTGCTAGACCACTTGTATCATCTTCCAATCTGAATCCTAAAATTCCTTCTAAACCCAACCCCTATTTCACTCATAACAATGCTTTTATATCCTCTGAGTGCATAAACACACAAAAAGCCCAGCACTCCAATCATTACAAAAATTAATCCACATATTTAATGCAAGTCACTTGTGCCAGGTTAAAAAGAACTGAGTTATTAAGAGCACGGTGTAGTAGTAATAACTTATTTTTGAAAGGATAACTGATCCAAAGAAAAGGAAGAGTAGAGTTAGATGAAGGAGATCTACTGCCTTCCAGTTTATTGCAAAAAAAAAATCACCAAAAGCTAATTAGAGGAGACTTCCATTGCAGAACAAAGTGATGGTGGTGTATGAAGCTGTCAGTTCTCCTTGCTTTCCTGCCTCATGTGCACAAATGTCTGCTCAATGTCACTCAGGGAAGGTTCAAACACAACTGCATTTTGCCTAAACCAACAGGGAAGTTGGTTTATTACAACCTAATAAACTTAATTAAACTTAATTCTAATTTATATTGCAGAAAAGAAACACTGTGGACAACATTCATGGCTAGCAGCACTCGGGAGAAGGGGGAAGACTGAAAATAGAGGAACCCCAGGTATGGATTCAGACTCAGCCACACTTTTATCTCCTGACATGCCCATTGACAGAAGTCTCAACTTTTCATTATTTTTTTTTTTTCCTATTTGGAGTGGTTGGGAAAGAGAAGGAACTTCACTGCAGCACAGTTGACACCTTGAAAGCAGCCTCCCAAATCATTTTGGTTGCTGGGAATGGTAAAGTATTTCCATTTTTAATTCAAGCCTGGATTCAGCAAAACAATTTTGAGAGAACAAATGTAAAATTTTGGGTTCCTTTCTGATGAATACAGGATCTGTAGAATTAGAGGTTTTAAAGTAGTGGAGAAAAAGCATTATTCAGGGGGTTTTATCTTATTTTTCCCAATCTTTCCATCACCAACTTTCTCTGTGGAAAACAGTTTTCAGACTGTGATACACTAAGGATATCAGCAGGATGGAGTTGCTCAAGAGCAGGCAACAGAAAGAATGGCCTCACTGGTCACCACTCCCCTCAAAATATGGACTCAAAAGCTTGTTAAATAGTGTTAATGTAATTTTCTTGGTTTACAAACATGGGTTTTGTCCACCATGGGCAGAAACCTTATTAAGTTGTGTGCAGCCACAATCCTGGTGTGGTTTCTAAAGCACTGACAACCTTCCTCATGTAGATCAAGTCTTTGAAGCTGTAGTGTAGCTGACAGATATTTCTGTGTACACAGTTATTATGTACATGAGGAGCATGGTTACTGCTTGGACACACTGTTTGCATTTTACAGTGCTATGTGGAGGATTTACAAAGCCCAGGCTATCTCATACATAACCAAAGTCCAAATAAACTTTGGTTTCTCTGTTCCAGAAGAAGAAACTTTGACAATAGAAGAAACAATTGCTTAGAAACAGTATACACTTTCTAAAAGATGTGCTGACCTATGGAAGAATCTCTTTTTTTCAAGTTTACACTGTTTTTCCAGTGCTTTTGATATTTTATTTAAGCTGTCATCTCATGGAAATAATGACCTCAGGGACATGTGTTTATCTTGGTTTTAGCCCACTTAAAATACATTCAGCCTTTAGCTTTCCTTTAGGCCAAAACCACATCAATTGGGGCAAAGATGAAATAAACACAAGTACACACTCCTGAGGTCATTATCACTTCATTGTAGTTTTGCAAAAGAAAAGGCAAACAAACTCTGTCTCTTTGCATTACTTTTGAGACTTAGCATGCCCAAGTGATGCCGTATACACCCCTTGCCAAAACTTTTCTTTTGAGGGATGTGCTTCACTTCTCTTTTTTGCCTGTGCCACATATGAATTGCAAACTCCTATCTGTTAATAATTTTATCTTTAAAACACTAATTGCAGAAATGAGAGCCAGAGTGCAGTATTAGGAACTGGCATTCCCACAGGCAGAGATTCACAGATGGAAACCATTTCAGACTAAGAGTTCAGATTGAGAATCTACTCCTTCTATCAACTGAATCTTGGATTATTGGATTAGCAGGTTGGAGTTTGGTTTGTGAAGCAATAAAAGAACTTTCCATCCCAAAGCTACCAAGAGGTTACTGACCAGTGCAACATATACAGCCTGATAATATTCCTACTGCTCTCTAAAAATTGGTAGTGGCCAACAAACTCTGGCAATGTAGTGTGTGGGGAAGCTTACTTGTTGTTGAGCCCTATTTTTAACATTAATTACTCCTCTCATGTCCTGTCATAGCAACTGTGGACTACAAGTGATAAGAAAAATTCACTTGTCTTTTCAGAATCTTTAGTTTTCTTCCTAACCTTTAGTTAGGAAGGGGAAGGAAAACAAAATTATTTCTCTCTGAAGCATGCAACTTCAAAATATTACCCCAAATACTTGTTCTGTTTAAATCATCGGCAATTAAAAAAATAATAAAAGAAATATTTAATCTAGTGAGGGCTTCATCTTAAACTCAAACAGGACTTGGACTCAAAATAGAAGGTGTTTGTGGAAAGTTTCAGACCTTGTCTCTGGAAAGCCATTCAAGCACAGGCTGAACTACCATGGGCAAATGAATTTCAAAAAGTGCTGGGCTTAAACCCACACTTTAAATTTCATCATATGTTTAAATGATTTTCTGGTTTGGAGGTTTAAAGGTGGAAATGCCATGGTTTGAATTCTGGGCAGAGAAGATGATCCTGGCAGACATGCTTTTAATGGAAAGGATGAGTTGTGTGCACTTGTGTGTTAAAGGGATCTCCTGGTGCCCATGGTTGAAGCAAACTAAGGATCTCCAAAGCTCAGTGCTGAAGAAGACAGTAAGTTATTAATTCATCTGCAGGTCTGGGAACAAAAAAAAAGCTTCAGGGATGCATATACTTTTATAGTGGGTATATATATATATAATATATTTACTTTTGTAGTGGGTTTATATGGTGAGGTTGTTGGTAACGCTACCAAAACTTCGCCACGTAAACTCAATCCAAGTTTTTAGCTTAAAAATGCATCTGTAGTGTCACTATCACAGTTTTACTGGTAGAGGAACTTCTCATTTGTTTTGAAAACAAGTAATACCTGACTAATGCCATCACCCAGGCATGAAAAGCATCGTATCCTGGCATGCAGCTGAGCAAACAACACGCTCAGCCCAACACCCTTTCCTGCTCCCCCCTGGAAACCTCCTACCTTTTCCTACCCCCAAAAGTCCCACAATTGCAGAAACATGGTCCTGGCTGTCACACTTTGTGCCTGTAGGGTTCAGCTCCTTCCCCTGTGAGCACCTCTTGCTTTCCACCAAAGCCCAAGCTCGTTGTCTGCACAACTGATGCTGGTCTCCAGCCCTCTGCTTTCCACCCCTTGCTTGAATGTGGGTGTCAACAAGCTCTTTCTTCCCCCACCTTCCCTCATCAAGGCTCCCTGCAAGAAGAGAGGGCAAGAAGAGGGTGGTGGTTGGGCAGGTGAGGAGGACCTGTCCTCCTGGAGGAAGGTGGGAGAGACCATGGGGTGCAGACAGAGCTGGAGAGGGTAACTGGGGACTCGTCCTGCAAAGCTGCTCAGAGCTGTGGGAGGGTTTGAAAATGTCTTTACACGTTGGGCTCATTTTCATTTCCAAAATTCAGTGTTTCTGGCAGCACTTATTTTTAGTTGGAAGTTCTATTTAACAGTTTTCAAGATTGGGCAGTGTAGTAATTTAGCAGCCCTTATGTGAAGAGGAGAAGCCTGCAGCTTCTGTGCCACTTGCAATCTTTGTTTACCACTTCAATTCTGCAGCAGGACACAGTCAAATGTTCTGTTTGCTGTCATTTTGACACCTTTATTTGCTTATTTTTCACCTATGAAAGACTAGCTGATTGCTTGCTATTTGGAATCTGGGGATTAGTGTTGGATTTGCTTTGAATGTACTGGACACATGAGTGAAAAAACTGGGCTGGGCATAACTGGAGGGATCAAGAACAACTTTCCCTCTAGCTCTTTAAGTTTCTCTGCTCTGAAAGAGATCTAGAAGTAAAAATATTGTCATTCTGTAATAATTAAAGCTCTCAAACACCACAAAGAAGCAGATAAGCTTTCTCAAATGACAGGATAGGTTGGGGTCTGTTTCAGAATGGAAAATGAGTGAAAGCTTGATATTTTGTATTAGTCTGAGCCATGTGGCATGGCTTTCAAGAGTTTTGTACTAATATCATTTATTTGGATTTGAGATTTGAGAACTCCTCTTCCTTGTCTCAAACCCAATAAATACATTAATTTCCACAGAACCATGTAACTTTGACAGCAAACCATGAAACTACATCTTGATACAATCCTGAATCTCAACCCAAATGGTTGACAGTATTTACAAGTTGTGAAGCTTGACATAGTTTGGCTTTTGGTTACACAATTTCAAGTGAGACCAGGTAAACTTCAAAAGTGGAAAGTTAGTTTTCCTCATGATTTTATAAAACCAAAATTCAGAGTAAAATTTAGAAGCATGTAGCTCACTAAAAATACCCATGTTGACAAAAATATTTACCCAGTTCCCTGGAATGATTTGAAAGCAGAATTATGCAGAGCTGTGTTTGTGAAAAGCTAATGATAGGATCTTTAAAGGCTACCAGATATATTCTCCTCCAGGTAGCAAAAAACCTGGAAGACCATCTCATTATTCGTTTAACTTATTTCTCTTGACACATTTTTTTTTTGTGGAAATCATTACTATGTTATCACTTTTCTTTGATTTCAGTGCTTTATAACATCTCACCTATGGGCCATCTCTGTCTTCCCTCAAAGAGCAGATCTCCCTTATCTTGGAGCATTGTTATCACCTACATCTACCATCCAGGAACAAATACGTGTAAGCAAACACAGGATTGTGTTCTGATGGGTTTGCAGCATCAATTATCTTCTATATGATATTTAACCATAGCTACAGAATTACTGGGTACAAAACCAAGTTTCAGATCTTGCACAGAAAGTTGGGCAGAGGAGAAAATCAGTTTTGGGGCTGTGGCCTGTAACTAAAAAGGTAATTTCCTCTTCTTCCTAGAGAAATTCTCTCTCGGTGCAAACAAAAGTTTGATCCTTTGTTGAAGGAAGAGAAATGTTATTTTAACTTTTATGATTTTATGAAAATAATTTTTTGTACTGCTCTATGGTTTTCCCCACATCTTTAGCACTGAGATCAGCTGGTATCTTTAATCTTCTTTAGGGGTATGTCATCAAAGATTCACTTGGGGATTCAGCAGTGTGGCCAATGTAGAGTCAATAAGATCTGTGAAGTTCTATCTGCTTGCTGCTTTGAAAATTTACCCTGTTGTGTTTTCAACCATGCTGGCTTATTACACAGAAATGAAGAGGATTTTTCTGATACCTTATTGAGATAGCAGATGTGGGGTTTTGTGTATTTTTGTTTTTACTGCATCTTCTTTTGATTAACTGCCTATTTCTTGTTAAGCAATAATAGGAAAACATTTCTTCAGGGTTTTTTTTTTTTTTTTCAGCTCCAGTCTTCTCTGTGAAAGTACAAGAGGGAGAATTTTAAAGATCTGTCCTGTGAAACTGTAATCTCTTTGATTAACATTCAAAATTCTGCTGCTTGTTTTATCAAATTAATGTAACTTTGAAGAAAGGAAAAAGGCAATACTGATTTGTAATAATAGATTTTAATTAGGATGAGTGTTTGAGTCTCAGGAGTCTGTCCCGTGCACGTTTTCAGATCTCTCATCCTCCCAGTGTCAGAACTCTAATTGCCACCCTTACAGATCAACTTGTATTTTGAAGATATCAGAAAATACATCATGAAAGATTCTTCTTTTTAATTGCATCCTTAATACCCCCTGCTATAGGATTTCTATTACCATCAATATTCCTCCACTGCTGTTCCTGTGTTTTTACTTCCTTTGTTAGAGGTGAACCTGTCGGGTTCCACTTGGAAAAGGATCTATGTTGAAGCTTCTCTGTTCTCCCCAGCTTCTAGCAGAATTTTAGTGGTTGAACTCCCTGGGCAATGCCTGGCACACATGAGGCATTAGATCAGTATAATCCAGCAGCAACAGGGGCCATCTCAGGGCATGGGACTGGTTGCAGGTGACTGCTGAGCTCCTCACATGTGGCTGCTCCTTGCTGCCTTGCTTCAGCCTGCACAGGCAACCCTTACCCTGGCAGCAAGTGCCAGAATCCTCGTACCCTGGTTGCCATGGTCAGTGTATGAGGAGGAGGGTAGGAAAGGAGGGCTGGTGATCCACAGAATCACAGAACGTCAGGGGTTGGAAGGGAGCTAGAAGATCATTTAGTGCAACCCCCCTGCCTGAGCAGGGGCACCTAGACCAAGTCACCCAGGAACAGATCCAGGAGGGTCTGGAATGTCTCCAGAGCAGGAGACTCCA
>JANHGL010008041.1:0-10693 GCA_024611195.1 Ceyx melanurus | reverse complement strand
TGGCAGGGGCTGCCCAGGGAGGCTGTGGAGTCTCCTGCTCTGGAGACTTTCCAGCCCCACCTGAGTCTGTTCCTGTGTGGGCTGCCCTGGGTACCCTGCTCTGGCAGGGGGGTTGGACTCCATGATCTCCAGAGGTCCCTTCCAACCATTCTATGATTCTATGATCAAGTTTCTTTCAGAGGTGTCAGTTCTCTCGTGCTCTCTCTGACCCACATTTTGCAGAACCCAGATGAACCAGAATAGCCCCCACCCCCCAGTCCCTGCTCTCTCTGCACTGGGCTAATAAAACCTGTGAGACGTTTCAGATCTTGCTCCAGATCAGGCTGTTGACATAACCAGGCCAGCTCGTCTGTGTTATTGACTTCCTAGCGTTACCCTGGTGCCTTAAATGAATTATACAGACAGGACTGTGTTGTCCGAGTGCACTGAGGTGTACCTTTCAAATTCATTGACCAGTGCAGCCGAATGGGACAGAGGGATAGTGTTCTCAAAACCATTATGTTCTTGCAAATGGTAAGGGAGACAGTCAGACAGAAAAGAGATGCTCTGGGGACCACCCCGAGGGCACTGAAATCACTCAGTGTATCCCTCAGCTCAACCAGGACAGACCATCCCCAGCCTCTGCTCCTTGGTCCACTCCTGCTGCTTTCCTGACACAAGTGGCCTGAGATCTCAGTGACAATTCACTCCAGCACAGACTGCAGGTTCCTCACCCTTCTCTGCTCCCAGTTGTGGTGGGATGGGGGTGCTGGCTCTACCTGCCCTGGTTGCTCTGCTCTGGCATCCCCACGACCACGATGCTCTGCAGGGACCCTCGGGAGTCTCTGTGCCCCGGGGGTGCTGCAGGTAGATGCACTGAGGTTGTCACAACTACAGTTTGCTGCCACAGACACTGCCTGAGAGTCTGAAAGGTGCTGCTGTTGTCAGGTGAAAGGGAAACAGCTGTAAAAAAATCTCAGAAAAACATGTGCTTTGGGCAAAACTGGTTGTTATTAAGGGTTTAGTAGCACGAGAGGTTTGGTACTGCAGCCATGTCTCTGGTGTGTGCTGATGGGCAGCCAGATGTGGGGCTACCCCATCCTCAATTAAACGTGACTGAAAAGGGAATAAAACTAATATGCTGGTGACAATTTTTTCTGAGAAACTGTCCCTTTATAAGTGTGAAACTGGTGGCTATTGGCTGTCAAGTCAGTTAAAAACCAAGACAGAGGTGGAAGGGCTCAAAACCGCCTGCAGACCGAAGGATGGGTGCTGGCAAAGCTAATATTTATTGTTATTGGTGGCTTAGACAAAGGCAAGGGAGAAGATGAGAAGCTGTTTGCCTCTCGAGAAAAATGTTTCTGCATGAACTGGAGAGCTGATTTTGAATTAATTTTGAATAGTTGTTTCAGTAATTCAGATTGATTTAAGATGCACCCAAGAATAATGCTTTCATTATAAAACCTCCTGAGCAAAATTTCAATTGTGCTAAATTAAAAACAGTCTCTGTTAAACCAGGGCTGATGAGCACAATAGAGGGATCAGAGATGCAGGGTCAGGATAATTTAATTCCTTGGCTTTGTTTCCCATTCCAGAAGAGCTGTTGTACCTGTCTCCTTAGGTTGTAAACCACCTAAGGAGCTTGCAAGTCATCCTGGATTTTTCAGAACTGATTTGCATAGTAACTGCGCCAAAACCAGCTCTTCTTCATTTTATGCAGTGCTTCACCTTCAAGAAGAAATGCATTTTTATTGCTTTCCATTTATGGGTCAATCTGGAAATTCAATTGTGTCCTACAGATAGTTGGGAATCTGGAATAGCCGCAGCTGATGTCGCATCCAGGAGGAGAGTTAATGGTTTCCTAACCTAGCCTTGTTTGTTTGTTGTGAGCAAACTTTCCCTTTTATCTAAATGAGGTAATTTTTTAATGTCCTGATAACACAGGACAAGATACCCTGCATTTTTGGCAAGGTCTGTGCCAGCTCTCTCATTAATGAGACCCTTCCAAAGGTGGTGCAGTGAGTTCTGAAGAGAGATGGATGTGAAATACTGGATGAAAATGCCAGTTTATCGAAACTGGAAGGATTTATGGGGAAATAAAGGGGGCCAGGAGATGGTAACCACTCACATCCCATGATGGGATGGTGGAAATCACCCGAGCCCAAAAGTTCTGTTTCTGGAGCTCATGAATTTCTGTGCCATGAGCTGTGGGTGAGAGCTGTGGCACGAGCCAAGGGCTGGCACTGCTGCCACCTGGCCCCACCAGTGACTCCAAGGGGTCTGTGGGGCTGGTCTGTCAGGAATTAGGTTTGGATAGTAACTTCTCTTCCTAGCCCAGGCTCTGTGCAGGCTGGTGGAGAGTGTTTGGCTCTGGGTGCCCAAGGAAGTGCTGGGTCCCTGCTGAACGTGGCCATGGGCAGATGGCTGTTGTCTGAGAGCACAGGGGCTCTTGAGGGGCTGCTATTGTGGAGGTTTCTGGGTTTTTGGAAGTCCATGTCATGGCACTGGAGTTAGCTGGTAGCCTGTTTGCTACAGATGCCTATTTTAATTAAAATCCTGCAACAAAAGTCCCAAATCATTAATACTGGAAATTTAAGCTTTAAGGCTTTGGCAGCATTTTATAGGTCCCTTTCCAACAAACTCTTACAAAGCCATGTTTAAATGTCTAATTTGAAAAATTCTTGTCAACTCATTTAAAGCACTCATTCATCTGTAATGTCTGTGATTACAACAGATTGAGAACACTCTGAAGTCCTCAGGAGCACTCGGGGTTTCTCTGTCCCTGTGTTAAAGAGGGAAGGGGAAAGAGAACAAGCCCAGGTCAGTGTGCTGACAGGAATAGAAACAGAGGGCTCTGCAGCACAGCCTGCACGTGTTTCACACAGAGGGCTTGTTCCCAAGTGATGCTGAACGCTGCCTTGACCCCCACTCCCTGTCACAGAGATGTAACAACCTCTGTGTGACTGGGCAGAAGCGTGTGGAGATCCAGGGATGGGTGTGATCATTCTTCACCAGAAACCAGAACTGCATTTTCAGGCTTTTCCCCTCTGTGCCAAGGACAAGGCACCTAGGAGAGGTGGCCTTCTAAAGCTGCTCAGATACAGTGGTGGGAAGAGGAGGTGGGAAATCACCAATATGGGCCAGTCTGAATGTGGAAAGCTGAACCATGGGGTGGGGAGTGCTGGGATGCAAAGCCCAGCTTCGATTCCTAGGTAGCACTGACTTCTTTTCTAGGCTAAGGAACTCAGCTTTTGCCATGCAGACTTGCAAACTTTACTCATATGTTGAAAGGAGGAAAAAGAGGTCTTTTGGTGACTATCAAAACCATGTTCTTAATGAGGAAATTCAGAATTGCCATTGTCATATGCTCAGGTTCTGCGTCTTTCTGACAGCTGAATTATCATTTAAATCATTTAAAAGTGCTGCTGTGAGCCTGTTGATATAGAATAGACACAGAGAAGTGTTTAAAATCAAAAGCAGCTTAGAGAAAAAGTGGTCACCACAGCACAGGGATGAGAATTTTCTCCATCTGAATAGTAACCCGAGTGAACTCTCCAGTGGGAAAACTCTTTGCAAAGTAACTGTAAACTGAGTGTGCTGTTCTGACGTGTGGAGTTAGGAGATTGCATTCGACCAGAACTTTGGGCTGCTGGGAGCAGCAGCCTGTGATGACCACTTTATTTTACATAACCCTGCCAGGGTGAGGACCTGGCCATTCTGCCTACAAAGGTTTTAGTTCAGAGCAACAGCATCTCAAATGCATAATCTCAGTAGAGACATCTGTAAGACAGAAATGAAATATGAGGGGGAAAAAAAGTGCCCTCCAGGCTACATTCCCCTTCCTTTGATATCATTATCTTCGTGCCTGTCCATGGGAATGTTTGAATTCTACTGCAGCTGCCACAGCACACATATTAGCTTTCAAACTCACAGCCAAACAGAGACAAGAACCCCGTATCCCACTCAATTAATTAAAACCCAGATCATATCTTGTTGATCACTGAATATTTTCAGTATGGTGGCCCACAGTATCCTCCTGAATTCAGCAAATCTACAGCTCTTGGCACGTCCAGTGAAGACACAACGACCGACATCACGAGAAGAGACAACACACAGGTCAGCAGCTCCCTCTGAAACCTGCTGCCCCACTGAACGTCTGCAAACACCGTAAGCTCCAGCTGCCAGCTCCCTGGCACTCATGGCAACTGCTCCCTCCTGCAGCAGGAGTGTGAAACAGGACCTGCTACTCCACAGCCTCACTCCTCCTGCCTGTTTACCCCGCTTACAACAGTTTGTAAAGTGGGCGTAAGTGCTTCTGCTGTTTCGTACAACCTCACAAAGCATCGATTGCACAAGTCATAAGGCAAAGAACAATCAAGATCTTAACAGTTCCAGCCCCTTTTTGAACATGCACCCGGGAAGATGCTGAGGAGCAGCTGCAGCCAGGCTCCCAGTGCATGCTCGCCTGCTGCTCGCTAAGAGAAAAAGTACTACTCACCCCAGCGTTGTCATGGTTACAATAGTGTACCAAAAGGAAGCAGGAATACTGGTGAATTTGCTTGCCGAGGACCCTTTCTCTGCATAAAACATCACAGTTGCAAAGATGATGATTGCCATAGTGAGGGAAAAGAGGAGAAAGCCAAGCTCGGAGGCACAGCTCTTCAAAGTGTAGCCCAAGATTCTTAAGCCTTGGGAATGGCGAGAGAACTTGAAAATCCTGAAAACCCTAAAAACCCTTAGTGTCACAAAGGCTCCGCTGACGTCCTCGTTGTTGGTCATCACCAAGCCAATGTAGTAGGGCATGATGGCCACCACGTCGATGATGCTCATCACGCTTCTGATGAACCTGTAGCGACTTGGGGCCGCAAAGAGCCTCAACAGGTACTCGACGGTGAAGATCATCACGCAAGCCGTGTCCAAGCAAAAGAAAGCCACGGCGTACCTCTCCCCACACGGAAGCTCCTTGTTCCCAGGCACCGTGCCACAGGGGACAGTTTCCACGACATTAGTGATCACAGAGACGGCGATAAAGAAACCGGTGACGTAGTAAAAGACTAAGGCTAAGGTGCTGGTGTGGGGGTTCTCGAAGGCTCTCCACATGGTCTGCCGGAAGCTCAGGGATGGCATGGACCCTTCCTGGTTGTTCTCCGAGTCGTTGTCGTCCATCAGCCGCTCGGCGTTCTCCCGCTTTCTGTCTTTGTACTCTTCGTAGCAGCAGTCCCCGATGATTTCAGGCAGGATCCCGTAGAAGGCCAGCTCTTCGTCGTAAGCGGAGATGCACTCGTACCTGGGGTAGTGCAGCTTGCCAGTTCTATAAAAATTCAAGATGCACCTAAAGACCTCGGGGTCCCGGTCAAAGAAATACTCCTTAGTGTCTTCGTTGAAGAAGAACTCCTTCTCGGTGCTGCCCAGGAGAGTGTCCGGGTATCTCTCCAGTGTAGTCCTCCAGGTCTGGAAACGCCTGCCGCTCACATTGAGAATGATCAGCTCATCCTGCCTCTTGTTCTTCTCCGTTGGAGCCAGCGGCATGGGACAGTTGGCCACTGGCATCCATCCTATGGCGGCTGCCCTGGCAAAGGGCAACCACGCTGCTACTCCCGCTGCCATGATCACCTGTGGCCTGGTTACTGGAGAAGACTGGTCGGCTGCTCCTGAGACCTCTCGCAAGTCAGATCAGTTCCATCTAGAAGAGAACAAACAGAAAGCAGAGCACAGTCAAGCGGGGTGTCCGGCCCCGTCGTGTCAGGTGTCGGTGTGTGTGGGAGGATTCACAACAACGGGCTCACACTCGTCTCCCGTGTGAAGAATGATGTTCCCCAAGGCACGTGACAGTCAGCACAGCAGGGCTATGGCATTATTGCCGATTGGAATGTTGAATAGCAAATGATTCCTCATTAAAAGCATTTTAAAAGTAGCATAAACACACTAATTTATATTTGCTTCCTTACAAACAAGACTAATCCATCATTCCCCAGGTGTAAGCCTCGTGTGCTCATCAGTTCAACTCCAGCTGTCAAGAAAGAGCTGGGAGCTCTATCAAGATCAGCTGCCAGTTCACCCAGTGCCATGTGTGATCTGAAAAGCTATGGACTGGACTGAGCTGGGTTTCCAGTCCTAGAAAAGTCCAGGTGTCTTGAATCTTGCCCTGAGAACATTTTCAGTGGAAGGAAATGAAAAATCTTCTCTGGTTTTCATTAGTTTTCTTGCACCTTTAACTAAAGACCTGGCCTCAGCAGCAGTTTTTTGCTGGTATCTCTCCTTTTGAGATGGGTTTCAGTCCTGTGGATGTTGCATCCCTCCCTCCACCCGACCAGAGGAAAATCCTGTCAGGGAAACATTGGAGAATACCTGAACAACAGTCAGCTTGAACCCGGGCTGGGAAAGCTGATGGATTCAA
Organism: Ceyx melanurus; assembly: GCA_024611195.1. Lineage (NCBI taxonomy): Eukaryota > Metazoa > Chordata > Aves > Coraciiformes > Alcedinidae > Ceyx > Ceyx melanurus. The sequence continues at coordinate 4,317 of JANHGL010008041.1, read as the reverse complement.
CTACAAACTAAGTGTCAAGAACATCAGAATGAGGGAAACTGGGCAACTTTCTTCCAACGGGAAGACACCTTGATTATTCCCTAGCTAACAAAGGCAGAAGTCTTTCAGCTGAGGAACTGAAGGACTATTAGGCTGCAATTAAATATATTCACTGCATTCTTGATTTTTAGTGGAAATACACCCCAGGTTGTCTACATCCTCAGCCACTGGAAGCCAGCATTCTCCTGAAGTTAGACCAGTTACTGTGGTTCTGATCCAGCCGTGAGTTTTCTTTTTCTTTGAGGACTTTGGTCAGAGCTCTGACAGTAGTTAACTTCTGATTTAACTTGCATTTACTTCCACTTCCCTAATGTTTTTCTAACTCTACCATAAAATTATCTGGAGAAAGGTGCCATTATTGTATAAGATGCATTAGGGGCCCTATCAAAAGTCAATTTATCAATGGAAATGCCATTGATTCTACTGACTCAGGCCCTCAAAGCTTAATTGTACCCTCTACGCAGTCTGCTTTAGGCAGTTTTACTCTGAAGTGTTTTAATTGTATGAAAGCTGCCATTCCAGCCAGTGAGGCTGCAGCATTATTGATTTTAACAGGCCATCAAAATACTGAATAAAAAATGACGGGACCAATCTGTGGTGAAAACGCCGACGCTGCTGACGAAAACACTCTTCAGGGCACATTAACATTCATCACCTTAATGTGGAGTCTCTTTCTGTGTGATTTTACTATCTAAAGGACAATTGTAGTCCCTCGTGGAAGCATCTTGCTGCTGCTGGAAGAGGTTTTGTAATTACGGAACGTCTAATAATCCATAGTGATGCTTATCCTAGGAGACCCTTTGCTTATACAATGGCACTGGAGCCAACATCCCGTGGTATTTTTCTGTAAAGAATTGTCCAATATTACATTTTGCTACTTTTTCTCTCCCCCTAAAGAGGGAATTTGCTAGTGCCAGCCCTGGAGACCCTGGGTGGGAAGGGGCAGAGCGAGCACAGCGCTGCCAGCTTCTCTATGTGACTTTGAAAGCATCCCCCAGTCTTTAGCCAAAGGGCCATCCCAGGGGCTGGGTGGGCTCTGGCACCAGAGCTGCCCCTTTCCTCTACCAGCTGTGAGGGATCTTCTAACTTTTATGAAACACTGTGTTAAGACCCGGACTGCAAAGCAGGAGGTGGCAAAATGAGAACCATTTAATTCATCAGTCACCAAATATATCCAGGGAAATAGTGGAGCCCAGGGAAATGCATCCTTCCTGTTCTCCCTGCTGGTAAACTGTATTCTCTGCTTCTTAATGTCAATTAATTCAACCACAGTCGTTCTACCAGGACTGATTGGCGACATACAGTGGCCTGACCAGCTCCAGGACACTGGATCCTCATCTCCCCTGATTTCTCAGGGGAACCTTGTTAGAAATCTCTTCTGTACTTTCATAACTTTGGTTGTAAATTCCAGGTTACCTACATTAGCTGCTGAGGGACTATAAATACTTCACGTATAATTGTGCTAATAAAGCACCAGTAACTCACAAGTGACTTACACATTTCTAAGTCAAGTTTTAAAGATAAAATGGGTCCTGCCATGGTGGCAGTGTATGTGAGGAATCCATAAATATCTCAGCTGTGAAAGGGATGGGAGATTAAAACAAAAGGGAAAGGAAGGTTGTTGTTCTGTGGAAGTTTGGTTAGCACTTCTCTGTGACCAAGAGATGCAGCTGGTTGAGAAAACGTAGTGCACACAGCTTGATTTTCAAAGCTGCATTAAATCTGCCCCATTTTATCCTCAAAATACACACAAAAAAAGAGAGTCTTTTGCAGCTGTAAATTGTCTGAAGGACTGAGGGGGAGAAGAGAAATTAAATCCCCCATCAAAGAGGGGGCTTTTTCTTGTCCCTGAGCCCTTGAAACTCCCCCCCTCCCCACAGTAAGAGACAGAAAATCCAGAGAGAGACAGGGCTGGATTTGTAATTCAGGGCTGCACAAAGTAAGCTGAGTAAAAAGAACATGAAGTAACTAGTTTATCTACAGAATGTGGAAAGAATCCTCCTTTCCTACATGCCTGGGCTTTGGTAATCAGTCTTTTTAGGCTGGAAAGCAACTGGCCGGGCACAGAACAGTCAACAGAGTCTCCAGCTCACGTAGCACACAGCCACACTTTAATTCTAACAAGAGTATATTTAGCTATACACATGTTTCTGATTTTAATTACCATAATTCCTGCATGTAATTTGAAAGGAACTAGTTCCAAAAGAGCAGTGCCCTCCTGATGACATTTAGAAGACCCGGTACACGAAATCAAATAATAGATCACCTCCTGATTAAGAAAAGTCAGCATCTATAGAGAAAAGAGTCTTGTTTTCCTTCGATAATTATGAGGACTGTGAAATAGTGCAAGCAAAGCCCGTGGCATGAGCCCCTCGCCCCCTGCCAGGAGTCCTGGTCCCCACTGGGTCCCTCCCTGGCCACCACCTGCTCTGCAGATCATCTGCAGCTGCTTGGTGGGCACCATGGTTTCAGCCTAGTTTCAACCAGACCCTGACAGGCATGGCATGGAGGAAAACTTTAGAGAACACAAGTTATTTCTGTTCACCTACAGGGGCAAGAAATAAACAATGGGTTCTTACCATGTTAGCTCCCACACTTAAGAACTGTTTCTTCGTCGTCTCATGAAAACAGAAACTACCCAAAAATCTCATTGTGCTTCCCTTTCTAGAAGCAGCCAGGGATGATTTAAAACATGCCTGATAAACACAGTGAGTTTCTAATGAGAAGCTGCTAGTGGGAGCGAAGAGCCTTGAGAATATTCATTCTCTCCTCTCCCCGTCCTTGTTGGGTCAGGCTCAGACAGCAGAGATGTAATTTGCTTTAAAGCAAAATATTCCAGCCAAAGCTTCCATATCCCCTGGCAGTCACATCCTCCTCCTTTCCCTTCGCAATCACATCAGATAATAAAACTTTCTGCTAAACGTTCACTCTCCCTCAGTCCGTCGGAGAGGTTTAGGAGCAAAAGCAACAGGCTTAGGATAAAGGCATGCAAACTTCTTCCCTCCCTCCCACACAGCCCCATCTTGCTGCTTCGCAGGGTGTCTTACCTGGCGAAGGAAAGACGCTCCCGGCGCCTAAAAGTAGGGCTGGTTGTGGGGAACTGGAAGGAAGGGGGAGCAGTCACTCCTCAGGATAAAGGTGAACTGTGCCGCCTGCCTCCTGCCTCCCTCTCTCCACGCAGTCAGAAGCAATCAGTAAATGTGATCATCATTGGGAAAGTATATATAGAGAGATGACTAAACAGCTTCTCCCTCATTGCTGCCGAGCCCGAGTCTCTCGCTGCCTCTCTCGCCTGAGCTCGCTGCCTTTTGCCTCCTCCCCTTCCAGCCCCGCTCGGATCTTTGCTCTCCCTGCCCAGCCCAGCTGGAAGCGGCGCCCGGGTCCCGGGGAGTCCGCTCGCGTGGATGCGGTGGGGAGATGGATCCAGCCGGTCCCAGGCTGGGAGATGAGACTGAAGGAAGGTGGTGTGAGCTAACAGAGACGCCCGCAAATGGTGTCACTAAATACACACCAGACTCTACCCTGCATGCTAATGTGCCAGCGGAGGCAAGGGGGGGATGAAGGGGGGAAAAGTGTGGGATGAACTTCACTGGTCTCTCCCGGAGCTCCTTCTGCATCCCTGACTGATGGGTAAGTGGGGACCGTGCAGGAGAGGTCCCTTCTCCTGGACAAAGAAATAAGCTCCAGCATCACAAGCCTACAGCCAACACCTCAGCCAGGGCAGGAGGCTGTATACAGTGATGAAGAGAAATAATTCATTCTTAAACCGATCTTTCCCTCTCTCTTTCTCCTTTTTCCTTCCCCCCACCTGCCCCTTCTTTCCCCTGCTCCTGCTGTTCTTGCTTGCCCTGCTCCTCGGCAGCTCTTACCAGTCCTGTCTCCACACGACCTCAGCATCCCTCTTTCAGCCACGGTCCGAAGTTGGACTCCAGACGCTCAGAGACCTGGCATCCTTGCTCATGCATCTGTTTGCCAGCTCATCTCCGTTCAGAAAATAACTACATAAGCCCCGATCGGAGCAGCCCAGTCTCGCCCTGCTCTGCCGGGCAGCTCCCGGCGACCACCGAGGCACCGCAGTCGTACTTAGTGACTTCCATAAAGTAAAGACATATACATACATGAGACACAGGAGCTCGGCTGCCTCGCCATTGCCTCGCGTCATTCCACAGCCCAGCATCACACTTCAATCTATCGCCGGCAGTTCAGGGGCTGGAACGCTCCGTGCGGCCACCGAATGGGACCGAGGGATGGCAGGAGAGTGGGAGAGGCGAGGACGAG
>JANHGL010008040.1:0-29846 GCA_024611195.1 Ceyx melanurus | reverse complement strand
ATGCTTACTATTGCTAGGGGAAAGAAATATGAATAACTCAGTTAGATTTAATTTCCTTGCTCTCTGCATTATTAAAATATTTGACAAAAATATTTTTATTTAAGCCTTGCTTAATAAAAATTTTAGCCTTCCTTTCAGGCTATATTCTAAAATCTCTCTAATAAAGTGTTCTTTAAAGTGTGTGTGACAAAACACAAAAAAACTAATAAAAAAAAAACAGACTAAAAATGAGATTGATACTTGAAGAAATTTGATATTTATTTTCTTCCTTAATGAACAAATGTACACTACCTAAAAAGACAAACCTAGTTGTCCTTATTTGTATGCCCATTGGAAGCCTCAGGAAAGTGACTGGGGAAGACAGAGCATGGAGAGTGAACTGCCTTTTAAAACCTGGCTGCAGTCACTTTGATTTAATGTTAAGTTGGCAGGGCAAACTGGAGGAATCTTGTAGTCTTAGGTGATATATGCCTTGTCAATAAAAAACTTGAGTCCCCAGATTCCAAAAACATAATGGAAAAGAAAAACTTGTGTTTAGATATGTAAACCTAACATAATTTACTGGAAACAGGGGACTCTTCTATTTTTGTTGCAGTGGAAGTAGCTAGTATGTAATGTAATACTTGTATATTTCTTATATTTCTAGGTCTTTACACACACACACACACAATATAAATGGATATGTCTGACTCGATTTTTATAGACCTTATGGGAAATAGTTATTCTGGCAACAAATCATGTACATTCCATTAAGAGCATCATAGGGAAGTTTAGCTGCAATTATTTTCAGTGTTATTAGAATAAAATTAACTGTATTCATGTTTCTAGACTGCCTACAGTGATCTTTTTCATGAAATTAATCTGATGGTACCTTTAGCAACTTGGATAACCTTGATGATTTGATCAGTCAATATCTTTTCAAAGCAGTAACAAGTTTTCTAAGCAATTCTACAGTAATAATATATTTTACATTCTTTTCAGTACATTTATTTGTGGTGCCTTTAGCTGCTCAAAATCTTTAGGGACCTATTCATGAAATGTCTAGCTCTAAAGAGTAGTGTGAAAAGTATTAAGTTGGAAAACATATATTACATAATTAAATTGTTATTCTACTGCTGTATTAGATGAGATTTAGTTTTCTGCAATTTATAAAATTGCTCTGAAGTTGATAACACTGGGTAAAGAAACAAGGAAAAGTTTAATAGCTATGACACAAATGCTAAATGATAATAGCAGCATGCAAATATAAGAAATGTAGTAAAAGGCAATATGATATAACCTGAAATTTACAAAGAGGCACAATTCCTTCTGTGAATGAAATTTGCAGAATAATTTCCACCAATAGTACAGGAATAAAGATTGTAGTTGTAGATCTCCTTATATCATTTTAATGCTAAAATTTGTACAAGTGCTTTTCTATGTCTCAGCAAATATACATGGGTAATGAAGGCTTTTGAACTCTGAACTGTGTTACTCATCGGCAAAAACAGTTATGATTTACCATCAGAGTGTAACTCAGATTACTTTCTCACTTCACTCTTATTCTCTGTAGTTTTTAAGTTGTACATAGGAAGGTGTAGCAAAACAAATTAAAATGAAAGCATAAAATTTAAGTTATGATGGTATTTTTAATCTTTTGCAATATTTGTTATGAAAAAGTATTTAATTAAGATCTTGGATTGACCATTTTTCTGCTTCTTGAAAAAATCCTCATTTTATAGGAGAAGGTTGTGTTATTATATGATAGCATTTAATTTTATTTATTGTTCAATCCATATGCCTTTGACTACACAGAACAAACACTGTTTGAAGATGGAGTTAGTAATTTACTCCTGAGCTTTTGTATCATGCTATATTCTGCTATATTAATTAAGCAAGACCTTAAATTTACATCTGACATGACAATAATGATAAATATAATATTCATTTGTGGTGGGTTAGTACTGATTAACAGCAAAATGCCCAACCAGTTGCTCACTCATTTACCATACTAAGCAGAACTGGGGGACAAAATAGGATGAGAAGGCTCATGGTCAAGATAAAGAGAGTAATATCAGTTATTAAATACTGTAATGTGTAAACCATAAACAACTTGGGGAATTTTTTATTTTTTTTTTTTCCCAATAAAATAGTTTCAGGCAGTGAGAAACAAAAAGACAAGTATTAAATCAACCAATTGCCTCTCCTCTTTCCCATGCACAGCTTCAATTTTTCATTGCTAAATCCCTTTCCCCCCTAAACAGCACAAGAGGAATGGGAAGTTATGGTTAGTGCTTATCAGGTTTTCTCTGTCTCTCCTTCCTCACACTTTTCTACTGCTCTTGTATATATTTTCTACAGCCTGCAGTCCTCCAGGAAAAAAGGAAAAACAAAACAAACTTAAAAACCAGACAGCTTGTCCTCTTGCAGAGGCTCATGCTCCTGTCAGGAAAACTGTTTCATCGTGGGCTCTCCACAAGCTACAGGGAAATATCTGCTCAAACACCATGGAGTATCTCCTCCTTCTGCTCCTTATATGACCTATGAGTTCTGTTCCCTCTGTCATTTCTCACTTGTTGTTTTTTTTTTTTGTTTTTTTTTGTTCCTTCCTCCTCTCTCTGGACAGCATTTATTACTCCTTCTTAAATATCTTTTCCCTAAGGTGACCTCTCTGCTCTTTCTCACTCTCTAACACACCCTCAAATGCAAATTTGAAGAATTTGAAGTACATGAATATATTCTTCAGAAGTGCAGATTTTCACATATATTCTTCCAGATGATATAGTGAGTTAAAAATCAAGAGTTATCACTTCTGTTTTGTTGTATATATCTCATATAAATGTTTTTTAAAATGTTTCTTCACACAGAGGTACAGTATCCAGAAAAGGATGAGAATAGGATGCAGGTAGGATTATATAGAAGATATCCTTTATATAGGGCATAGGTACATCAACACTCATTTTGAATAACTCCCTATTTCCCTTCTGTTTCTTATTCAGATACCATATTTTCTAAGTTGCTTATAGAGGCCGCTCTAGGGAAAACCAGGTATGTATCTTCAGTGGTAAAGCTATACATGAGCTGATTTATGAGGCAGTTCTTGGACATAAGACAAGCAAATTTCAACTCTTTCAGAGTCTTCAGACATACTATTTTTCATCATCCAATTTCAGGAATGTTCTCCAATCACACAGAGACCCATCAAGGTTGTTCGATGCATAAGGATTTAAATAACTCTCATCACTACTGCTTGAAATTAAAAATCAATGAGGTACTATAAAGATGTGAAGAATTGCATCGGAAAGGCTAAGATTGGTATGAATAATGAATGGGAATGTCTGGATGTGAAGTCACCACCAGGAACATGCAGCAAAGCAGCTTGCAGAACCAGTGTAAGTGCAGCAACGAAAGCCTGCTGACTAATACTGAACCACACTTCTCTCCATACAATATACAGCATGGACCAGGCCAGTCTGCATCAATGAGCCGTGTAAATAGAAAACACTTTGTACCAAGTGCTGGGGAATGGAATATTACTCCCTGGCTGTTTTCCAGGACCTCTAAAAAGAGCTTTTTTAAAGACATAGTAATAAGAATAAACAGGTTCATATTGTTATAAGTAAATACAGCACAGGGACTGAAGTGGTAGCTTACTGGACCATTTCACAAAAGAAAGGCTTTGGGTTATATATATGTAAATGAATATAGAGCATTTTTAAGGCAGAGAGCCTGTTCTTGTCACTTCTAATCTGCAATAAAAATTCATCATGTGAGAAATATGCATGAGAAATTTAATGGGCATGCATCCAGTGTATTATCATAACACAGGCATTGGAAACCATATTTCTTAAGTAAGGAAGGACTATCTGCAAACAGCTGACATATGAAATGTCTCCATATTGGCAGCTGAACAAAGTAGTCCTTTCAGAAAATGAAAATGGAGATTTTAGTGGAGTACAGGTGTGATATCTGGTCAGCTTCTTCTAGCCTGTCACATTTTTTTTGGCACTGTAGGCACCTTCATGCTCTTGTACTGTTTCTAAATTGCTAAAAAAAATAAATTAATTAGTACAAGAAAGAGAAAATTGGAGGACATCCATATGTAATATTATTTCCAACTTCACAGCAACTGTGGTTTCATTATTTACAACCTTAACTTCAAAAAAAAGCTCAGATTGCTTTTTTCCCTATTCTAAACAGAATTTATTCATTTTTTTTCCTGACTGAAAAACTTATCACAATAAAGCTTATTACTGTTCATTCTAGAAATCTAGAATGTTTTTTGTTTGTTTGTTTTTAATTTAGGAATGTGGAATAAATGTTTCACATTTCTTTATTAATTCTGCAATTTAGGCAAAATTTCTACTAAGAAATCTGAAAATGCTCAAGGTCTGCATACATGCCATTGCTGAAAGCCAAAGCTACCTCAAAAGCAAGACTTGAGTGTGCTCTGCTGTCTTCAGAAAAGAACTGCTGGTGCATATCCCAGATGTGAGATGTGATGCTCACAAGACATGCACTATATCAGACTTCCTATCTGAACAACAAGGAGATTTGGATTTCAAGTGTTCTATGTTATATGCTGACATGTAAATACAGCCTTAAAATGCACAGTTTTCCTTGCAGATGCAGCACTTTAGTAGAAAAAGAGTCACACTGATACCAGTAAGATTATTTGAGGAGGATTATGCTCAAAATTGCAGATATCAATATTGAGTGATATTTTTACTAGCTGCATTTGCAGGTTCAGGTCATTGCTTCCTTCACATCCATGTATCTCATTACAATTGTTGGAAGTTTAATTTCTGTATTCTTACCTTCTATAATGAAAACAATTGTAAATACAATTCTTTTGATAACAAAGCAATATCCATATTGCAACACAGGGACAAAAACACCTCTTTCAGTGTCTTTTTAACAGAGTGCCATTTATTGTCCATCAAAATTGTTAATAATGAAAATCTAATGAATTGAAAGGGAAAAGGAGAAAACCCTTTGAGGAAGTTATATAAGGAACATATGGGAACTTAAAAGTTCTCTATGTATATGCTGATTTAATGGGTACAATAAATGTAATGCCATTTCACAGAATTTTTTATTTTCATCGTATACCACACCAACAGAGAGATAATCAAACATACTGAAATCAGTGCATAATGAACACCATCCTGAAGGAAGGAAGGGACTCCCTTGGTGGAGGAGAATCATGTTAAGATCATGTGCTCAACCTGGACACCCACAAACCCTTGAGCCCCAGTGGGATACACCCACATATGCTGGCTGATCTTGTTGCTAAACTGCTCTCCATCTTTGAAAAGTCACAGAGAACAGGAGACATGCCTGTACCCAGTGCTCCTCATCAATAGCACTCCCAAGGGTCATTTAAATCTCCCACAGATGCCCCTGGCAACACCACCATCCATGTCAGCCTCTCAGCCTCACATGCAAATGCTGCCAGCTCCTAGTGTGTCTCTGCTCTTCCTCAGGTTTCCCTGGCTTCAGGAACCCCCTGTCTACCTCAATTATTGTTGTCATTTTTTTCTGTATTGAATGTGGAGAAGGAGTTTGCAAACTTCTAAAATACACAATCATAAGATTCTTCTTCAGTTGTCTCTATAGAGAAAGAATTTTTTTAAAGACAGAAATTGTTGAAATGCACTACTTTGATGGATATCCTTCCTTTCACAGCAAGTTCCATGAAAAAGGGGTTATGAATAAATTTCAGTAATAGATATCCATGTCAATCCTGCATGAGGTGTATCTGCCTTGTACAAAACAGCTCAACTTGATTTGTTTTCCTGACTGGTCTGAAGCTTCATATTACCTTATTACCTTATTTTAAAAATTATAATTAGCATAAAGTGCAAATATATGTGACACTTAGGACTTCAAAATCACTACAGTAAAAAGAATAAAATTCAGTCTTCTCACATATTTCTTTCTTAGTTCCTTAGTTCAGAGAATAAATATAAATGAAAAACTTAGAATTATTTCTCACTGGGTGATTTTAAAGCTACTTTAGCAAACACTGTGATATTATTACAATCCACACAGACTAAATACTGGGAAAGAAAACATGAATATAAATTGGAGAGTTAACTGATTTTGCCCACAGGCGAATTAAAAGTTTGAGCTTTCATTTCAGCCTTGGATCTAATGACAAGCTGAATGAAAAATTCCACAAATTTACTCAAATACTGTGAACGATGCCCTCCCTGTTCTACAGGCCTGAGTTAGGCTTTATGTATTCAGGTCTTTTCACTGTTGACTCTACTTTTATTAGTACCACAACATTAGCACTACAAGAGAAAGACAGAGGAACAGATTATTTGTGTTATAACCTGTATACTCTTCACTTATTCCTTATCTCTGTGCATAATTTATTCACTTGAACAGTTTGAGGCTTAAATAGTAAAGGAAATTTCTTTTCTAGGAAGGGAATTCTTTCCTGCCCAGTTACTGCTGTCTACTTTGGCCTCCCTAAACATGTTTGTGTGAATAATTGTTGGGAGGGTTTTTTTTGTTGTTTTTGTTTGGTTGGTTTTTTTTGTTTGGGTTTTTTTTATCACAGAATCAAAGAATGGTAGGGGTTGGAAGGGACCTCTGGACATCATCAAGTCCAACCCCTCTGCCAGCACAGGAACACACTACAACAACAAAACAAACAAATTAAACAACAGCAACAATGATGACAAAAAAAAACCAACCCACAACACAAAACCACCAACCCACAAACAAAAGCTAACAAACGAAAAAACAAAAAGAAAAAACAAAGCATGATGATACTTAAAGTTTTGACCTGTGAATGGTTTTGGTTCATACAAGGCCCTTTTAGACCCTAAACTGGATAGTCTTTTTAAAAAGTGTGTTATTGAATCTCGACTATATTGAAGTAATTAAGAAAAACCTGTAGATTTTGAGTAATCTGAATATGAAGAATTTACAGCTCTTATGGATGGGTCATCTTTTTCCTGAACTTCTTAGCCTTTCCTGTTTGAAAGACATTTTTATTTTTTTTATTTCCACATAAATTAAAACCCCCAAAGATCTCAAGAACACAAGAAAAAACAAAAATTTTAAAAAGACTGGGGGATGGATTGGGTGGGTGTGTGAATCTGATCATGCATTTCTTTGGGATTATCAACAGTCCAGATATATCATGTCACAGACATATCACTGAAAGAGTGGACACCTAAAGATAAGTTTGAAATTATTTAAAGTTCTGTCCTTCATTATTTTTTTCCACGAAACATGCTAATAATATTGGTTACCACAGCAACCAATAGCATTTCCTACCTCCCCCTTTACCCTCTTTCCTGGCAGCACTCCCTGTAGGACTGACATCTCTTTGTGTAAAAATAAACAAGTAAAATTTTGTGTAATACTGTCCAAGTAATAATGCTGCAGTATCTGGATAAAATACGTATTTTCACTGCCAAATGATGGGATTAACTGCAGGTTTTATGCTCCTTTTTTTTTGTTGTTGTTGTTTGGGATTTTTTTTTAAGGAAGATTTGGGAAAGAGTATGAAAACCAATCAAAAAAAATCAAGCAAGGCACTGGGAAATGCAATTTCTATTTGTCACAAATGAGTCTTAAATATCTTAAAAGGCTAACAGTAAAGCCACCCTCCACCCCAAAAAAAAACATATATAACTTTTTTATGAATGGTAGATAAGTTTAATTCCCGAATCAATCACAAACTCATCCTGATTTTTCTCACTATTCTTGTTACAGATCAGTATTCCCAAAATAGCTTTAATCGGTTATTTTCAGCCTAAGGGTTGTCAGCAAATTACTTGGTATGACTGTTTCTGATTCATTATTCATTCAGTGTAACTGGTTATATGAATAACTTGATACCACTGCTGTCAATACTGATGTCCAGAATTTATTTAACAAGATGGTAATGAATAATAAATTCTTTATATGAATATTAACATCCATAATTTTATAAAATAAGTAAAAATATTGTTTGTGAAGAGTTAAATATATCAGGAGTCATAATTATTTTAATGTGAATAATTGTATGTAGTGCTTTCAGGTCTGTGCTTTCAATACACCAGAAGACATGATGTGATATGTAAATTAACAGATTAAAATTAAATAAAACAATGAAGCTAAGTCTTTATGAGTAGCTACATACCTTTTGCTGAGAAAAATAAATCTGCTAAATCCATCCTTGTAATGGTATTTATATCAATATTTTTTGCCCAGTTAAAACCTGTGTGATAACAAAATCTATCTGATGAACATTCACATTCTAACATAAAAGAAGCACCATATATTAATCCTTTCAAGAAAATATTTTATGTAACATATTGTGGATTACTTAATAGGTTTGTTTGGATAGCTACCTGATCAACAGCCATTCATATAAATAAATGATTATACTGTCAATATCAAGCACTCATCGTAATGGATCAACCAGCAATTCATTAAATTGAAAAAAAAAATAACAAAACAAACAAAAAAACCAACCCAACCTATCAAAAAAAAAAAATAAATCCCAAACCTAAACATATACAGACATTAGTTGTGTTTTAATTCTTCCAAACTCTTGGATAAAATGTGGTCTCACACTGAGATTACTCTGCAATTGTAAAACCGGAAATGTAGGAAAGATGTAAGTGGAGGGATTCTTACATATAAGCATATTCCCAGAATTAGAAGAAAACTGTCCCTTCAGAAGAAAGCACATACAATTCTCAAAGACTACAAGGATATTGCAAGGTTATGCAGGGAAAAAAACTAGGACTAAAGCGCATCTTGAGCTTGTATTCTCCACTGTTATAAAAAAACCCATAGAAAATATTTCTATAAGTGCTTTAATAACAAAAGGAGGATTAAGGAGAATCTCCATCCTTTATTGGAAATATAGTGACAAAGGATGAGGAAAAGGCTGAGGTACTGAATGCTTTCTTTGCCTCGGTCTTCAACAGTAAGACGAGTTGTTCTCAAGGTACTCAGACTCCTGAACCAGAAGACAGGGTTGGGTAGCATATTGAAGCTCCCATAATCCCAGGGGAAGTGGTGTGTAATCCTCTACTTCATTTAGATGCACACAAGTCTATGGGGTTATATGGGATCCACCCAAGGGTACTAACGGAGCTGGCAGAAGTGCTCACCAAATCACTTTCCATCATTTATCATTACTCTGGGATAACTAGGGAGGTCATAGTGGAGATTATCTAATGTGAAGCCCATCTACAAGAAGTGCTGGAAGGAGGACCTGGGGAACTACAGGCTGTCAGCCTGACCTCCATGACAGGCATATTATGGAGCAGATGATCCTGAGTGACATAATGAGACATACAGGACAACCAAGGCTTCAGGCCCTCTCAGGATGGGTCAATGGTGAGGCCACACATTGAATACTATGTTCAATTTTTGCCCCTCACTACAAGAAAGACACTGACGTGCTGGAGCATGTCCAGAGAAGGGAAATCAATCTGGTCTAGACTACAATTATTTGAAGAAACATCTGAAGGAAGTGAGTTTATTTAGCCTGGAGAAAAGAAGGCTGAATAGGATGTTCTCCAAAACTATATGAAAGGAGGTTGCACAGCGATGGGGGTTAGTTTGTCCTCCTAGTAATATGTGCTAGGACAAGAGGAAATAGCCTCAAGTTGCACGAGGGAAGATTTAGGTTGGACATTAAGAAAAACATCTTCACTGAAAGGGTTGTTAAAACAGCAGAACAGGCTGCTCAGGGAAGTGGTGGAGTCACCATCCCTGGAGGTATTTAAAAGACATGTAGATGAGCTGCTTAGGAGCATGGTTGAGTGGTGGACATGGCAGTGTTAGGTTAATAGTTGGACTTGATATTATTAAAGGTCTTTTCCAGTTGAAATAATTACATGGTTCTATGATTTCATTGTTAACTGTTTCCTAGCTTATTGCATGTATGGTGTGTTGTCTTTTGTTAAAGTCAAAATGATTGCAGTTTTTAATTTGGTTCTGCTGTTCTGACTGCTCCACATGGCAACAACTGGGACCTCCTTCAGATTCCTCATGCCTTGGAGAAACGTTCAGTCTGGGGAAGCTTCAAAATGGAGGGAGAAGGAAGATGAGAGACACAGCAAGACAGTATAGGGCATGCATACCACCTCCAGGTGGTAGGTGTGTCTAAGCTGAAGAATTCATGAATATTCATCTAATAAAAGAGCAGGACTGACCAACATTAACTGGAACGTTCCCCGTGATAGAGGATTTGGACTGTCGGGACGCCACAGATCCGTAGTGGTAGCTATTGCAATTGCAATCCCATAAATTCTAAATTAATAATGGTATTCCTGAAGACAATAAACCTCTTCATATAAATAATGCTTTTATATGTTTTCAAAATTGACAGTACTATTTACTGCCATTTTACACAGGAAACTGGTGAAAACCAATGCTTTTGCTGTCAAATTATTCCTGATTTTTCAAAGACATTTATTTTAGATATGTATGCTTCATTTACCAAGCTCTTTCCACTGTAACATCACGACTTGCTATTAAAAAATAAACTTAACCAGGATCCTCAATTACTTTTGCTATAAAGCTGGTGTCATTCCAAGGAAGTACATAATTTAGAAGTGCTGTTTTATTCTACATTAAAAGGTAATTACACTTTTTTTCTGATACTATTGTTATATGATAAATAGCTTCAAATTAGAATGTCACATCTTAAAACCAAAAAAATCACAGGCATTTGATAGCTTTGAAGACCTGGTCACAATCTGTAATTCTGTTTTCAAATAAATTAAATCTGAACTTTTTTAGATTAATTATGTCTTTTGCCTTTGTACTGTAATGTAATAAGAAATATTAATCGAATGTAATAATAAATATTGTTTGGTCTTGAAAACATGAATACAATTTATATTAATTTAATTTAGAATATTAAGGTTTTTCTCAACCTGATAATAATCTATTCTAAGATCTTGACTGCTTAAGGTAAATACTAAAATAAACACCACAGTACATAAAAATTAGATGCTTCACCTGACCTGACTCAACTATATAGATTAGACAGTCTTTCTAGATAGTCAGTAGAATTTGTTATCCATATTAAAAAAAATGAGCCAAGAAAGCTTCACATTGGCACAACTGCCATCTAGATGCAACTATTACGGATGCATCTGAAATCCTGCCCTTTTTGTTCCTTGTCTTGCCTCTGTTACTCAGAAGAATGAGATAAATTCTTCTTCTACATGCAAATCATTTCTTACAATATCATTTGATCTTTTCTGAAGGAACTATTATGTCACTGTTATATTCCTTTTCAGAAAGACAATATCTAGAACTGAATGTAGAGTAGGCATATATTCAGAAATATGATGACATTAAAATACAATTAATATAATACTCCTTTTATTCTCTTATTTTAAAGTATTTGTGTCAAGTATTATCTACACAAACAATACTATTCTTATCTTTTAATATCTCTAATTCTCTGTCTGCTTTAAAATACGTCAATTTTTTCTCTTACAAGATTTCCTTTGTAGAATTTTCACTTACCTTGATTTTTTTTTCCTAATGCATGCTTGCTTCTGATCAAAGCAATTTTTCTTTGTTCCTTTCTTTCTTTGTTTTGCTTACAAGGAAAAGTCTCATCAGGTTTGAGAAACTTAAAGTCAGCAATTAGTGCCATGAGGTGAATAAAGTAACTGAAGACATCTGAATACATGACTTTTACCTAGACTGCATTAAAAAAAAAAAAAGTAAAAAACCCAAATATGAGCTTTAACGTGACAATCTTTATAAATCATTTACTTTGAATCTGAGAATCAAGATTAGAAGCCACCTCTAATTATAAAACACTGACTATATTGTAATATACTGAATCATGTTTAATTATCCATCATATGTATTATTCTATCAACTTTAGATGCAGTTTTTTTTAAAAAAAGAAAAACATGAGAAGTGTTCATATACATTAACTTTGCATATAAGTGTTTGGTTTTAATCTGTATATGTTCATATTTATTTCTATATGAGATTATTCCATATTTTAGTTGCATAATATACTATTTCATCTGTATAGAAATATTTGAAATATAAGAGTTCGTTAATAAAACAAATATGCTGTGTTTCTATTAAGTTGTGATGTACTGTAAATTGCATTGTATACCTGGACAGTAAAAGAGATTGATAGATACATTAGAAACAAATACACTGCTGGAACCAAATGACTGGAAATACACTGCTTAAACTCATCTCCCCATCCCTATATGAATACATCACAGTTATTTTAGCACATATCATGCTATTTCTAGAGAGGAAAAATATATAGTGGTGCACAATTGCAAATGTAATGTACTTCCCAATGTATATAGATGGACTTAGGCAGAAAAAAACATTTCACATACATTTGCAATTTAATCAGAAACCAAATTTAAAAAAAAAATAAAAAATCAATATTGTAACAAAATGATAATGACTGAAAAAAAAAAACAAACAAACCAAACTGGAGGAAATTGAGGATGAAATTAAAAGTATATATTATTAAAAGGACAACAGTCTCTTGTAGAAAATATCACAGAATTGTATCACAGAAGCATAGAATGACTTAGGCTGGAAAGGACCACAGAGATAATTCAACCTTCTCATCATGGGAAGGGACGTCTGTCAAATAGACCAGGTTGCTCAAGGTCTCATACAGCCTGCCCTTGAGGGCAGGGGCGTTCACAACTTCTCTGGACAATCTATTCCAGAGTCTCACCACCCTTGTACTGAAGAACAATCTAAACCAATTTTTCCAACAGTTAAAAACAATTTCCCCTCATCCTATCACTGGACACTCTTGTGCAGAGTGCCTCTCCTGTTTTCCTGTAGGATCCCTTGAAGTATTGGAAGGCAGTTATAAGGTCCCCTGTGGAGTCTTCTCCAGGCTAAATAAACCTAGCTCCCTCAGCCTATCCTCATAGCAGAGCTGCTCCAGCCCCAGATCATCTTTGTGGCCCTCCTTTGGACTTGTTCCAACAGATCTATGTACCTCTTATGGTGGAGACACCAGAACTGGACACAGTATTCAAGATGGTGTCTTACAAAAGCAAATTAAAGGGTAAGAATCATGTCTCTTGATCTGCTGGACACACTTGATGCATCCTAGAATACAGTTGGCATGTAATAAAATATGTAGTCTTCAAAAGAAAGTTAAACAAATGTGGCAGTGTTAAATATCATCCATGTGCACCCTCTAAAAGAAAGTGGATATATACTTTTAAAGGGAAGAAAAGGTAAAATACGTTTCACCATTGCTGCAATGCCTGTACGTCTATATTTAGTTCGATAAAATAGAGCTGCTGTGACTGAAATAATGCATAGCTGGATCATGGTGTTCATATGACCCTGTGTACTCACAGATGCATGAGTTAAAGAGATCAATCTATTTAGCTTACTAAAAGAAATGTTAGGAAGTTATTTAATTGAAAGAATTTGAGTATTTTCAAAGGGAAATTATTTTGTATACAAAAAAAGGTTCTTAATCTACTGAACAAAAGTGTAACTAAATGTGGTGTTTAGAAACAAAAGTCTAAACTGAAATTAAGGTACATGCTTTTAAATATTTTTGTTGATTAGCTAATATAGCAATTTAATGAAAATTAATTAATGAGGTGAGTTAATATTAAATGGTTTATATCCAGATCAGAAATCCTTATCAGAACTACATTTTTAACCAACCAGAGTCTTTCAGGACTAATATAAGAATCAGAATAACTACTACTACATCACCTGGGAGCAGAAGTTAAATCCAGGGTGGACAAAGAACACAATATATTCTTTACCTCTTCTTTAGATTGTATGGCAGCACACATGTTATTGTGTATTGGAAAAAAAAAATAAAATATATATATAATTGTATATATACAATGTATATATGACATCTTCTTCTCCAATCAGTCAGCTGGTGCTTTTTGCAATGTTGTGACCTAAGGATGTCATATACAGCTCCAGCCTGAACCCCATAATGGTCTTACCAAAAAACATGAGCAAAGGGAGCTCTCCGACACTACCTATACTCTCTCTGTCTGCCACCTCAAAATCCAGCTTGTGATTCATAAGCTCATTGGCTGGTTCTCCTGGTTTGTGAAGTGTTTTTAGAGACTTAGAGTCTTTTTTTTTATTAGCCCCATGCACGTTATCCTGAAGTTGAAATTTTGTTCTGGTTTTCCATCTTTGCAGATAGTGTTGCCTATGTCTTACAGCACTGTGCAAAGTCCAAAGTCTGCCCCAGTAATACTGCATGGCCATCCTGTTGGAGTGGGCCTGGAAACTGGGGCCTCTCACTCCAGCTCGCAGGATCAGTGTCTTCCTAGTACATAATAATGGTTCTGCCAGAGACCCACTGAGACCTTCCTATGGGTTGCTAAAGGAAGTGGACAGCCAAAGAGAGGTCTAAGAATGCGTGGGTATGACAATGTCAAAAATGACCGTCAGTTAATCATAAAGAAGAATGAAAACACATAGGGAATGATAGGCTCCCTGTATGTAGTGAGAGGACACTGCCTATTCTGATGTGCTTCTGGGTAGGGGCAGCCTGGCAATAATCGAATATGATGAAAACATATGGGACATGGCATTGTCAAAAAAAGGAATCTTGCTGTCATAAAATGATGTCCAAAACAACACGGTAGACCCCTAGGCTATCCTTTCCTGTCATAGGCTAATGGTTTAAACAAAATGACAATCCCCTCGGTTTGTAGGGCAAGGGACTTCCTGACTTGTTGTACAACTAGTTAACCTGAAAGTGGTGGCTGGTTCTACCAGTCATGACACACCATATTACCAGAACTTGGCTGTGACTTCCAGGGTGAATGGTACATCTGGCTATCTGCAGGAGTAGGGAGAATTTATCTTGGAAACTGAGAGTGGGATATCTGTTACTGCTTGCCTTCAGTAAAAGTTTTCCTTATCCTATTATCAAGGACAAGCTCAAGCAGAGTATATTACATCCTTTTATATAGTTTGCTATTCCTTGACATGAGGGGGAAGTTCTCAGTCCCATTTTTATCTGTTTATGTTTCCTTCAGTACAACACCATCAGTGTTACAGTGTTTACCAAAAATTGGAGAGGATCACCATTGATAGAGACTCACAGTATATAATAAAAGACCATGTTTATGAAAATATGTGTTAAACAACCCTATACTTGATAAGAAACACGTGAAACAGAAGAGGAACTCTGAATAGATTACTAAGTACAGCATTTTCTAAGTTGATAGTCATGGTGTATACTACTCTGTTTTCAATTAGCTTAGGGTACTTTATTGAGGCTATATGTATGTATCCTCTGGGAAGACCTATGTTTGCAGTGTTCAGAGGTACATCGAAAGACATGAGAGATCATAGCAAGCTCATTCTATAGGCATTAAGGTAAATCTATGTTCTTCCCCTGACTATTTCTTTTTTTTCAACAAGGGCTTAGTTGCTACATTTGGTTTTTTTCCCCCTCTTCTGTTTTTAAAATAGTATTTCTGCAATGGAAAGATTATTTTTATGCTGGGCTGGAGGCTGTTATAAATACTTTGCTGTCCTTATGACCATCACATCCAGGGAACTGGCAATATGCTTGTATTTTCCACAAGTATTGCCTGCTAGACCAGTACACCACATATACTAACCCCCCAAGTGAGTCATTGAGCTGTCTTGTGTGTCATTCCTGTGAGTCACTGACAACCCCAGTTATTATCAGGACCTCTCTGGTTGCTATCTGTGTAACTGGGAGTGGATGAGGAAGATAGATTTGCCTATCCAAGACTGAGCAGGAAGTCTTATTCTTCTAAGACCAAGATTTTTGAGTGCCTTGTGAGAATGACGTTTGCCTTCAGGATCCTGCACAGTGTCTATGAAAGCAGGAGGGAAGAGACAGTGGAAGAGTGTGGGAAGCTCACACAGAGCCATGGCCATTAGCAACAGCTGCCTCCTGAAGCTCGTTCACTCAGATAGTAACCAGCAAGTCATATTTCTTCTGTTTCTAGATAAAACAATATACATATAAAATGGCACATGACAGGTCTCAGTCACACTGGAACAGATATTGTTTATTTGGAGATGTTTGGGACAAATTGGAGCTGACTGGAAATGATTCCTTCACCCCACTTCTCATGTGACTGTTGTTGCCCAGTAGGAGCTGTCAATGGCCACCAGCCAGCTGGGAGAAATGATCTGACAGACTCAGGTTGAGGCAACATCAGCCATTTGTGTCATAGGGTGAGAGAAGCACAAGTAACCTCCCAGCATGGGGCCCCCAGAAGGAGTATCGAGGGCAGGAGAAAAACATACTGAAAGAATCCCAAGAGGAGTCCTGAGTCCAAGGGGGCTGCATCCAATGCAAGAACCCCACTCCTGTCAGGGACTGCAAAGTATCAACCCTTACTGTGTCAGTCACCACCCTGAACTGAGAGGGGCCAGTTCCATCAGCTTGGGGACCCCAGGAACACAGGCAGAGTTGCATAACACCAGGGTAGAGATGTTGGTTTTAGTCACTTTTCTTGCATAACCATTTTAAGGGTATTATTGATTAGACTTTTCTCTACTAATTAAAAAATTTAGTTAGGTAAAAAGAAATCTCTAGATCCATAGCTTTGTTTTGTTCCCTTTTACCCATAATAAGATTTTGACTGTAAAAATTCATGAACTGGGAGAGTTCCAAAGTATAAAAAAATTCAATGGTAAAGCAATTACATATAATTCCTGATCACTTCTTGCTATTCAGATAGAAAAGTATCTATTTATTACTTTTGAAACAATAACCCATAATTAGATACAGCTCTTGATGCTGGATTGAGATCTCTGTTCCAGCTCACTGAATAAGCTTTCAATACCCCTCCAGGCTGTGTGATGGTTGTACTGGACCCCTTAACCAAACTAGTGGTTATTTGGTTCAGGCTTCAAAGGAGGTAAAGGCCTGAGCTATAATCAGGCCAAAATTTCATTTATTTTCAATCTGTTGTCTGAAAACCCACAAAGGAACACAGTAGTGACACAGTATTGATGCACATGAGTTTCGAACATGATCATGTGATTAACACATGAATAGCAGGTTGCTTTTCCAAGGCTCATTAGATAGCAAAGTAAGTTCTAAGTACAAGAAGTCCCATGCATGCTTTTCCTAGCACATGTAACTTCACTATGACCTAACCACTTTATTACATAAATAAGCCAAAATGAGGCTTCTTTGAGCTCTCCCTGCTAGGCAGCACAGCTGTATTGTGGTGAACTCTTTTCATGGCTGTTTCTCAAGGCAGACTGACCTTTTACCAATAGCAGAACTTTAGTAAGTGACCAATATTGTCATCACATAAACTTGTAGTATGGTAACTTTGATGAAAAGATGGATGGGACAATGTGAAGATACAATTTTGAAATAGACACCAAGATTTTTTTTTTAACATGAGTCATAGGGACTGTGTTTTACTTTTGGAGCACAAACTGAAGCAAAGTCTGTTTGAGTCAAATCTGTTCTGCTTGATGTCAGAATTTACTTTGTCAACATCACCACTATTTGGTTTGAGTCTGATAAATCTGTCAGAATTGGATGGGAGAAGAGGATCTTTAAGGAAGAATGGAAAAGGAAATGCATGCTAGAAACAGCTGCAGTGAGAGAGAAGATTTATACGGTCAAAGAGTGCTATGTAAAATAGACTGTGGCTATAGTCATCTGATATTTATTTTCTTCCACAATGATCTGGGTTTCACTTTCTTTTTGAGATCAGATTATATGCCCTCAACACACATGGGAACAACACACAGATGGATATTCTGTTTTATACAGAATTCCTGTTGTCTTCAAAGGATTACATCTGCACTTCAGTTTAGGAGTTATTCAACACCTCATAGTTCGATCAGGATACCTAAGCTGCCCAAGACTGTCATTTCACTTCAATTGCATTCCTGTATGTCTGCCAAAGATCAATAGTCCAGGCCTTGAATATTTTTCCATTTTATACAATATCATCTGATTATATCAGTCCTCTATTTTAGAACATAGTTCCCTGCAGAGAGCCTACTCCCCTTTCCTCCAACCCCACACGTCTTCTAGGGTCCACCTGAGAGTAAAGTACATATAACATGGCAAATACGTGTCGTCCCTTGTTGACTGCATCTAAGTTCTTAAATATCATAGGTCCATGGATCAGTTTTAGGAATTAATCTGTGCCAAATGACACAAATGGGATTGTACCCATATATATTAAGGTTAAATAGTCAAATACCAAAATGAGAGTTAAATAGTTAAACACCATGATGTATAGTTAAACACCATCATGATATATTCACAGCCTTGCCCTATATTTTAACAGTGTCAAGGTCTGTCTCACAGCCTGCTTGCTGTATGAAATGAGGATTCACTTGCTGTGTCACACTCTTGAGCAGGATGAAGTAACCATACAGAGAATACTAGAACCCTAGCAGAGAAAGAGATGAGACTAGCAAGTGTCTAGACAGGCAAAGACATTATTAAATGTAAGCAGTGCTGCTGGTCAGGAGACTGTATCTTTGTTCACAAGGGAGAAGTGCTACATCAAGAAGAACTGAAAAATGGACCATCAATGTTCATAGGCTTTCCAAGAGAAGCCCAAGAGCATTGCATAAGCATGTCCCTATAATAGATAGAGACATCTATCCAGTCTCTATAATAAATACTCCTATACTATAATAATATACTATAACAGTGTAAAAAAGAAGCATCATAGACTACTTTTCTTCTGTTATCTCCTACGATGGAGGATTGTGAAGCATTTGATCAGATTTGAAAACATCCAAAGAAATCACCATCCACTATCTTTATGGCCTTTAGATACAATCTAATAATTATCAGTATATGTCTGGATCATAACTCTTATGTCAAGTGCAAAAAAATATGAATCAAACTATGCAGTGAGGAATGGTGATTTTTCTTCTAGTGTCCCTTGCACAGACATCCATTAGAAAGGAAATCTGTTTATGTGATCCCCCAAAACAAGGAAAATTCTTTAAGAATTTAATCCATGAAAAATATATTATTGGAAATTTCCTCCATGGAATGTTTATCATGGAGAAACAAGGATTAAATTTATCCAACATTTACAAATACTGTTTGTAGAAAACAACTTGTTTTATTCTATTAATCTGTCACTTATGTCTATAGAGATTTGATGACAATTGTATATTTAAAAATATATATTAGTTTGTTCCATTCAGGACACCTGTTGTTTTTTGTTCTGTTTTGTTGTTTTGTTTTGGGGTGTTTTTTTTTGTACTTATGAGTGTGTCATTCCTTTTTGTGTCATAAATTGTTTCATTATCTGCATGCTTCTGAGCGACAAAACTTGTCTCCGCTGTTCTCATGTAATATCGTAGATTTCAAGCAAGTTCATTGTCCTGTTAAGTAAATGTGGAAAACTCAGCAAAGTCTAGCTTTGGCAGTTGAAAATGACAGTGTTCAGGCAAAAAGGGAGAAGAAAAATAATATTTCTCAGCTTTTTGATTGTGAGATAGGCAAAGCAGTTCAAAGATGTGGAACAAAGCTTTCTGAAGAAGGCATAGAAGTATCTTCTGTATTCTAGTGAATTTCTGTACTATTTATAAGATTTCATTTCTGATTTCTGATTTTACATTCCAGGTTTCATGTGATGTCTGAATTACTAGTAAGAGTGAAGATTTAGAATCTACTTTGCACAGGAACTGGGTAGTCACAGATCCATATGAAATCAAAACATATTTGAAAATAGAATTCTGTTTATATAAAAAGTTTTGTTTGTTTTGTTTTGTTTTTTATTTTTACTTAGGTGTTTATTTATTAAAATATCATATGTCTTAATTGTGACATATATATTATTAGAAGAAAGATACTCATAAATAAATAATCTAGACTTGTCATTTTAATGTAGTGCTTACAGATTTCTCAGCTACTTATAATAGCACATGCAGAATATATTATTTGCTTTTGGTATGACTGAGGAGAAATAACAATAACAATTTATAACAATAAACCCAGTTATGCTGTCTACCATTTTGTTCTATATATATTGTCTATTAAAGGCTTCCCATATTCATGTAGAAAAAAGGAAGTTTTCTGTTTGTCTCAGATTGAGAGGTATCTGTTATCTCATCTATGCATTTCAGTCAGTTTCCTAAAGATAGATGGGATTAATTCAATTGTAGCCCCAGTTATGTACAGTTTGTGAAATAGAAATTCAAGAATAATGACATGAAAAAGAATGTTAATTGAAAAGACAAGAAATAGAGATTAGAGTTTTTACTATATCTGTTTTTGTAGGTTGTGTCCCAAACCCTGTATACAAATCTGCATTTAACTACATATGTTTTGGCTTTCAGAATGCTGAATCGCTTGAGAAATCTGTTGACATAATTGAAAGCCAGGGAAATTTGCACTCTAAAAATAAAGTCTTTTTTTTTTTTTTTTTTTTTTTGACTGCATTTATTTAAGTATTTCAATCAGAAGTAATTTAACTCCTCCTTGTTTCCTTACCTATAATTCCTGTTTATGGATCCATTGTCTCCTTCACCATGTTACCAACTTGAGATGATAGAGAATCAAAACAAAGATCCAGTTCTACTAATTATTTCCTGGGAACATAACAAAACCTAAAACAGTTGTTCCTGAATTCTTAAAAGTCTAGGAAAGTTGGTCTACAATTCTACATGGCTGGCTCACATCCAGACTCATCCATATTTCACAGAAATTTGAGCAGTAATATTTTTATAAATGTTTACTGCATTACCTCTCAGTTGGGCAATCTCCATGTTAAATTAAAGGATTATACTCTGTGTTAGCTGGACCCTGAGGCTTCCAGAACTCTGTTGCATATTATGACTAAGAAAAATATTAACAACATTAGCAAGAAAATAGCAACAGTAATGGCTTAATGGACAGAACAGATGTTTTGCTGGTGCTGATTCTCCATTTGCTATTGAGAGCTCACCAAGTCCAAAAAAAAATACTTTTTCATTACTAAATGCTCAGTGTTATAACAAACGTCAAAAGTTTTTGGCTTGCTTTGGGTTTTTTTAATGAGGTATATGTCTAAGCTTACTTTAATTATTGACATGAAACCAATTTTGTCCCCTATTTAGAATTTTCTGATCCTAGGTTTTGGAATGATCTGTGTTTCCAGTTCCATTCCAGTTGTATGCATCACTCTTATGCATACAGAGTTTCGATTTGCAATGATAACTGTCATCCAGTTTCTTCTCTGAATAGTCTCTTTGATAGAATAGACCACTGTATTGGGTTTACTTGGCAAGGTGTTGGTAGAAGCAGCTTCTGTGAGAAGATGCCATAAGCTTCCCCAAAGCCTTACAGAGCTACCGCCATCTGCTGGCCAAATCTGAGCCCATCGATTAACAGCGGTAGTATCTGTATCATAATACATTTAAGGAAGGGCAAAAACTATTACACAACAGCAGCTGAGAGAGAGGAGTGAGAAACAGCTATGCAGACAACAGGATCAGTAAAAAATAAGTGCTAGAGAGTACTCCAGGTGCTGGAGGAGAGATTCCTGTGCAGCCTGTGGTGAAGACTACAGTGAAGCAAGTTGTCCAACTGCATCCCATGGAGGTTCATGGCAGAGCAGATATCTGCCCTGCAGCATGCAGAGAACCCCATAGCAGAACAGGTAGATGTGCCTATCCAAGAGTCAATCATTTCTCTTACTGTATGATGGAAGATTTATTTTTTTTTTTCTGTGTATCATGGGAAAGGCATTTAGAAACTCGTGCAGGAGGTCTATCCTAAGAGGACTGGGAATTAAAAATCCCATAAGGCAATACAACATAAAAGCACACGACATGGCATCAGTCAAAATGGCTTGTTTAGAAAATAATTTGAGACAAGAAAAACATAAGTGGTTTAGGTAATCAAATAGGCTTACAAGAAAGAAGTTTCATGCTGTACACCTACTTAAAGTGCTGAGATGATTGGTCATAAAAATGGATAGTGGAAATAAAATTAGTATTTTTGATTCATATACTAGAGTGAATAATTTTGAAAAATTATGTTGGTATAATCTATTTTCTTATTCATTATTCAAGTTATTCATTGACATATTTATGTACTTTTTTTGCCTCAGAAATGTATGTAAAGCTATTGTATTGAAAATGTAAGTAAAGAGCTTCTACACATCTAATAGTTAATAAAAGATTTTGCATACTTGTTCTTGTTTATATTTAGTTCTGTCCAAATGTTTCCTCAGATGAACTAAATTACAATCTTCTCTTCCTCAAACAAGAAAAGTCATTTTAATCTTGTTTTCTTTACTTACAAAAGAGAGGAATTTTTACCTGTAACTGTTCTATTCCATTTTTGAGGGTCAATACAGAAAGTTAATAACTTCGTTTTGGCCATTTGCTCTGACAGCTGGTGGTCAATTAGTATTCCCTCATCCCATAATTGGAATCGCTGATTACAAACCACTGTTGCTAAGACTCAAATATTGTGGTTCATTTGCAGCTTTTCTGCCAGGTGAGATTAAGGGAAATATTCCCCTGGCTAAACCACCAGGAGCTATGCCAAACTGTAATCTGTCTTTTACATACATCAGAGACCTACAATTACAGCAGAATGACTGTATAAGCAGCAGCTGCAAGTTAAAGATGCATCAAATTCTTCAAACTTATGCACTTTGCCAGATATCCAACCACTCTTGCAAATAACAGTACCTCATTACTTGGTGATTTTTCTAAGACATACAGCTAACACAAAGTAAAGGAATACCAAATTCTCCACATGATATCACATGATATGTACAAGATTTCTTTTTTATTTCTTCTTTTTTTTTTTTTTTTAACCACATACAGGTGGTAATTCTGATTCCTATATTAGTGAGATTAAAATTACTGTTGCCTCTGCATTCAGGCTTCAGAATGCCTGACACTGAATCCCTGTAAGCAATGAATCTGTAGAAAATCACAAAATGGGAAGGGTTGGAAAGGACATCTGGAGATCATTGAGTCCAACCAATGCCACATCAGAATCACCCAGGGCAGGCCACACAGGAACAGATCCCGGTGGGTTTTGAAAGTCTTTAGGGAAGAATACGCCACAACCTCTCCTGGTAGTCTGTTCCAGTAAAGACATGTTTCCTCATGTTGAAGTGGAATATCCTACATTCCATCTTGTGTCCATTGCCCTTCATCCTGTCACTAGGCACCACTGAAAAGGGACTGGCCCCACCTTCTTGACACCCACCCTTCATATATTTATAAACATTAATAAGATCCCCTTTCAGCCTTCTCAAGGCTAAGCAGCCCTGGGGCTCAGCCTTTCTTCAGAGAAGAGTTGTTCCAGTCCCTCAATCTTCCTACTATTTATCTGTTTACCTTGAACTGAGGAGCCCAGCACTGGACACAATATTCCAGGGCATAATAGCTGGGGAGAAAATCTCCCACATTTGAAGTATTTATAAACCTTTATAAGATCCACTCTCAGTTTTCTCCAGGCTAAACAGACACAAATTTCTCAACCTCATAAGAGAGATGTTCCAGTACCTTAATCATCCTCATACCCCTCCCTTGGACTGTCTCTACTATTTCCCTGTTTCCCTTGAACTGGAGAAGCCAGAACTGGATATAATACTCCAGATGTGGTTCCACTAGGGCAGAGTAGAGGGTGAGGAGAACCTCCCTTCACCTGCTGGCAGCAGTCTTTTTTATGCAACCCAGGATATCATTGACATTCTTGATCTCAAGAGCACACTGCCGTCCCATGGATAAATTATTGCCCACAAGAACTCCAAGGTCCTTCTTTACGGAGCTGCTTTCCAGTTTCATAGTTTTTCCATGAAGAAGTATTTCATGAAAGAAGTACTTCACTTAGCATAATGCTATCATGTTACCCTTTTACCAGAGAAGGTGTAGCTTATACTGAACATTAACTATGAAGTCCACTGAGGGTAAGGGAAAAAATAAGGGTAAGGAACTTACCAAAAAATCTTATGAGTAGTGAGATCTAAGATGAGAAATATGGTCACTTTGCAGATGATTAATATTTTGATACATCATTTACCTTTTTTTTTTCCTCTCAATATATCTTAATTTTTAAATTCCTCACTTCTGTCCAAGGAGTCCTGTTTTACAATCAATCTCACATGACTTTTCTAAATTTTTAGTGCAATCATTTCAGCTAGAAATATTGGCACATTCTAGATTAACCTGGGAATCAGGAGTCTGTGGTTCTGTAGTACACAAATATAAACTCCAGATCTTATTATCATCCCTTTTCTCTACATTTTCTCCCTTTGTCTCACTCTATTTAAATGTAAACATCATTAGAATAAGATTCTCTTATTATATTTTGTTACCATGTCTCAGCACTTTGAAGAGCAAAGAATGGGAGCTACACAGTTCAGACAATAACTGGATGCTATAGTTCCAGCATTCAGCTAACTCTTTTAGGGGATGGTACCTATAAATGTGCTTAGATGATTTTAGGCTTTCAGTGTTTTCTTCAATTTTCAGAAGGGCTTACTGAAATCCTGATCTCTATTACTCTGAAGTGAGCCTCCTCACTGAACGTAATCAATGTGTTTAATGTTCTGTTATGTGCAATAGATTACACTTCAGAGAAGTCCTTGCTTCATTCTGAAATGTGTCAATAACAGTTCAAAAATCTTCTTAACAGACTGTGTTACAATATATATGTCTGTCCTTATGCTTGAAGTGCTTGCAGATCTTCTGCCCTCTTGCATTTACATATAATGTTGACATGTTGAAATGCACATTTGTTAAGATCCAGTGTGTCCATTATTTCAAGTGACACAAATTGATTTTAAATGATTTATATTTTCCAGTCATTTCTCATGGACTCAGGTTACTTATACATCAAATGCTGAAGCTTGCCTGACCAAATTATGAGGATATCACTGGAAGAACTGAATGTCAGAGTTGAATTAGGAGATTGTTGAATTAACATCTCCTGAGGAGATTAGCTTGCTTCATTAGCAAGAAGGATGTGAATAGTCATGGACTGGACTGTGATGAGAACATTAAACTCTCAACTATCCCAGAGAGTACATAAAGAAGTGCTTGTAAGTCAGTATTTGGAACAGTGAGTAGAGAAATAAAATGCAATATGCATAAAGTTTTGAATGCTGATGACAGTGGGGGGAAGAAAAGACCCATTAGAAAAAGAATGCCTGAAATAGATAGAAAATTATAGGTGAGAAGAACCCATTGCCTACTTAAAAAATCTTTGCTGAAATGACTGAGCAGACCTATAGTGTTTCTCAGCAATAAAGATGAGTCTTGTCTATACTGAAGAGATCTGCATCCTGGGTGTGTAAATTAGCAAAAATTCCTATTTATAGATAATAATCACTATTTCCATTTATGGTTAAAAAGATGAGGGATATATAAGTATAACCCCATCTGATACTATTCTTAAAATAACATTTTCACTGTGATTTCACCCAAGCCACAGAATAATAACAAAATAATATATATTTTTCCAGGCAGTACATTACTGAATGATTCACCTTTTACATTGGTATACAGAAGGTATTTTCAAACAAAGCAAATGAGTCTAAAGTATTGGATTTCAAAATAACGCCCGTATATTTTGAAAATTTAACTCTAGATATCTTTACTGCTTCAATATTTTTATTTCTGTTTATTTATATATAGCAATATCTTCTTTAGAATTAACAATAAAATGGCTGAAAGAGATAACTATGGCTTACCCTTGTAGACAAAGGGAGGAAGGTGGCCCTTCTGCAGAAAGATACACCTCATTGTACAGAAATCCACACCAGAGTATACAAATCACATCTCAGGAGGCTTTGGTTTTACCCATTAACTAGCAAAACAACCTTGAAAAGTAACTTATATACAAATATGTACACTATATGTCTGTTTAAAAGAACTGTCACATGTGGCTTTAGCGTTTGCATACTCTTAGACACCACCACAGCGTGATGTAAGACTATCACTGACTGGAAAACAATATAGTTCTATTTTTTTGTCTCCTTAGATTGCCTTTTTCTTTTCCTAGAACAGCTATAGACCAAACAGGACTTGAATTTTCATTCCGTTGTTAGTAAACATGATGAATATTTTTATTTTTCTTTCTCCTCATAATTATGTTTCAATTATATAATATTCCTACTTAAATTAAAACCTGTTTAAAACATTTGTGTGCTCTGATACATTTTGAGTTTGCAATTCAGAGATAAAAATTCACCAACAACTTAAGATACTCCTGCTTCTTTAGCCACACGGAACTTAAACTAAACTTCTCGTAATTAATTCAGATTTCTTGCTTATTATGCCAATGGCTTTATCCTTGTCCTGAAATGACCACACACTCTAGGGATTAGTGGTAATTATGTTTCAGTTTAAGATCATCTCTATAGAGCAAAAGCTGCCAATTGAATCATATTGTGCTAAACTGCCAAATTGTGTGCAGATACTTTAAAAGTTGTTCATAAAAAAGGTGAGTAGGAGAAGATATTGTACTACAAAATAAATTTCTTAGGTAATTTTTATCTTTTTTTAATTTTACTGCTCCTACTGAGACTTACAGGAAAAGAAATTATCTTGGAGATAAATATTCAATAGTTAGGAAAAATATTTTTTCTTTTTAAATCCACTGAGATTTTTTAAATGAGATTTTTTAATTTATTAACAGATTAGCCTAAACTAATTACCAAAATTATATTTTAGTCCAAATCTAGGAACCTGCCTTCCTGCAGGATTAGACACACATCTTTCTAATCAGAGGCCCAAAGAGCATGGTGAAGAATGTAAAGGAAAGAATGAAAAATATTGGGAGGTTTCCTTTACAACAAGTGTCTCACACAGAAAATTTTACATTGAGAAAGCAAATATAAAAAAAGGTCTAAGAAGGAAGAGAGAGGAATATAGAAAGGAGAAGGAACAAAGGCTCCAGAAAAGTAAAGGCAATTTTTTTTTTTATGCTAGCATGTGTTCAATGTGTAAATGCATTATTGTTTTTTAATTTATTTTTTTAAGAAAGAAAAGAAAAATGATCTATTTCATTTTGTTCTAGACTCAAAAAATCACTGTCCTACTTTTTCCTTCAGATATTTCTCTCTTGTTCAGGAGTCACTTGGAAGCTGTGAGTATGGTACTCTAACGTTCAGTAGTTACATGCTGAGCAGAGCAACTCTGCCATAGTTTTCACAGGTACTTTTTTTTTTTAAAACCTTCATGATCAGATACATCCATCTCTGATGTTACTAGTATTATCTGTCTGAAATATTCATTGCTCAGACCAAAGTTACTAGAGTGGTTTGGCTACTTATATTTAGAATAATAGAAGTACAATCCTTCTAGTCTATTATGCTCTTCTTTTTTTTCCCTTTATTTTTTTTTCCTTTACTGAAAGGACAAATCTAAGTATTTTGGGGTAGTAACTGCTCAACATGACTTCTATTTTTACTTCACTGTTGTGCAACCAACTGTACATTCCAGATATAAGTAATTTTTTTTTTAATTGTATATAGGCCTGATGAAGTAGAAAATATGTTGATGGTCAGTCATTCTTTCAATTTATCTGACTTTATTTTTTATCAAGCAAGGCAGTTGTCAAGCAGGTAGATTACCTCCTACTGTATAGCTCAGTGCTTATTTCTAAATTTACTATTGATAACTTTTGAAAGGGAATTATTAAATAGAATTCTATACGTAAAGAAATATTCTATTCCCCCTCTGACTGTTTCAGAATTTATAACTTTGAATATATTGACTTGGAAGAGTTGTACACATATCTGTTCCCCCAAAGGAACAAATAAAAAAGCAATATTCAAAACTTTGTGAAAGATCATTTTTTTAATGAATGCAGCAATTTTCTGGGACTTTAATGTGAATTTCAAAAGTGGTTTCTACTATGATTTGGTTTTTTGCTGTGCTTGCAACTGAATGGTGTTGTATATACCCATGTGATATTTCAGACCTGATAATCCTTAGGCAATCTGCAGAACTGAGCATCTGACCTTGTTCTTCTTAAGAGTCTTCTTAGCAATTTCCATTACAGAGTCTTCTGCAAGTACTGCTGTGCTGAGATCTCATTTACTTTCTCCAGTGCACCACTATGTATCTCTGATTTTTTTTTTTATTCAATATATGATAAATAGGGTGATGGATTTTGCTTCAGCTGGTTGGGTGTGGCGACAAGAGGACAGGTAGTTTGTGAACTTCTGACCCCCCTCCCGGGGACCATGGTGCAGACTCTTCCAGTGGGGGTAGGGCTATGTTTATGTCCTGAAAAAGCACAATAACAGAGGGGCACAGATTGGAGCAGCTGGGGTAGGGTGAGGGGCGGGTTGTTGCTATGCCAGAATTGTATACATACCTGAGAGCTACATGGCTCAGTGTGCACATGGGCATTTTGGGCATGCACCCAGTGCTGTAATTCTTTGTTCCACGGATTTTTGTCCCAGAATAAATTTTAAGCATGAGCATGTTTCTCACAACATACGTCAAAGGAGCCCCTTCTTGGGCCAGTGCTGGTTCAGGAGTGGAGCCTCTGCGCACAGAGCCAGAGCAGGCACAGGATCTGGGCCACAGCCTCTGGGCCTGGGGCAGCAGTTCAGGAAGAAGCTTTTGATGTTGTCTACCTAGACTTTAGTAAGGCTTTTGACACTGTCTCCCACAGCATTCTGCTACAGAAGGTGATGGCTGATGGCTTGGACAGGTGGACGCTTAGCTGAGTTAAAAACTGTCTGGATGGCTGACCCTAGAGAGTTGTGGAGAATGGAGTTAAATCCAGCTGGTGGCCAGTCACAAGTTGTGTTCCCCAGGGCTCAGTACTGGAGTTATTCTTGTTTAATATCTTTATGAATAATCTAGATGAGGGGATTGAATGCACCCTCAACAAGTTTACAGATGACACCAAA
The DNA here is from genome assembly GCA_024611195.1 of Ceyx melanurus. NCBI lineage: Eukaryota > Metazoa > Chordata > Aves > Coraciiformes > Alcedinidae > Ceyx > Ceyx melanurus. Next base: position 1,023 of record JANHGL010008040.1, on the reverse strand, counting down.
TTGAGCAGGAGTGTTGATCTGCTCAGGGGTGGGAAGTCTCTGCAGAGGAATCTGGATGGGTTGGATTGATGAGTTGAGATCAATTGTATGAGGTTTAGCAAGGTTAAGTGCCAGGTCCTGCACTTCAGTCACAGCAACCCCAGGCAATACAACAGGCTTGGGGATGAGTGGCTGAAAACTGCTTGATAGAAAAAGACCTGGGGGTCTTGATTGATAGCTGGCTGAACATGAACAAGCAGTGTGCCCAGGTGGCCAAGAAAGCCAACAGCATTCTGGCCTATACCAAATATAGTTTTCCCATCAGGAGCACAGAAGTGATCATGCCCCTGTACTCAGCATTGCTAGGCCACAGCTTGAGTACTGTGTTCAGTTTTGGGCACCCCAGTATAATAAAGACATTGAGTTGCTGAAACGTGTCCAAAGAAGGGCAACAAAGTGGCAGTTAGCTATATGGAAAATCTCAGAACTAGAAAGGTCAAAAGTGAATGAACCATTCTGGTAAACTGCACTGAAATTCATGTTAGACAGTCTACTGTGCAAAAAGATGGAAATAGTAAAAATCGTAGGAGGGAGAATATAGTTAAAAAATTAATGTAGCAGCATTTCCAAAATAAACCTTCAAAACCAAACCACTAGCTTATAGACACACTTCTTTCAATCCAATTCTAGTACAATGGTAGAAGTGCTAATAGTGCTGTATGTGTTAACCCCAGAAGACTTATAGAACATATTTTTTATAATAATTTTGTACGTTTCCTCAATATTTCTTCTAAGTTATACAGTGAAATTGACTAACAACCATTCCACCTATGTAGTTTTTATATTAATCTTATATGATATGTACAAATACTTGATGTAAATTCTTGATTTAAATGGCATCATTAAGGAAACTGAAGGAACAGAAATGACTGGTTGCCAGAAATCCATAAAACAACTGACATCACATCAGGACGAGAGGCAATGGGTGCAAGTTGGAGCACAAGAGGTTTAGGGTCAACACAAGAAAGAACTTTTTCTCAGTGA
>JANHGL010008038.1:11524-33206 GCA_024611195.1 Ceyx melanurus | reverse complement strand
ATGGTGCTCTCAATCCCACTGTCAAATGTCTACCTAAAGCCTTTTCTCTCCAGGCTGAAGAATCCCAATTCTCTCATCCGGTCCTCAAAGGAGATGTGCTCCAGCCCTCTGATTATTATTGTGGCCCTCCTCTGGAGCTGCTCCAACAGGTCCATCTCTTTCTTGTACTGGGGTCTTCAGAGCTGGATGCAGTACTCCAAGTGCAGTTTCACAAGAGTAGAAGCAGATAAATGTTACCAGGCAAAATGCTGCTTCATTGCACATCATCACTCTGCATGCCTAATAATACCACTTCATCAGCATTCAGAACTGATTGAATATTTTTGTGTATTAGTGAAAGCCACTGGTACAGAAATTGCAATTAAACACATTGGGAATGCTGAATTCTTGTGTTTAGAGAGTGGAGTAGAGCAGACAAGCTGGGAAAGGGAAATCTCCAAGGTCAATCAGGCATCATCCCACTCTCCCAACCCATTCTTCCTTTGCAACAAAAGGCTTCGGTGACTTTAATTTCCAGAAAGGTCATATGCTAGATTTCACTGACCTTTTGGTAAAGAGGAAACAGTAGATGAAATTAACAGTGCATGCTGATGAGTATTTGCATCTTACTTGCTTAGGCAAAAGAAACAACCAGATTCATAATTCAAATTAGTCAAAGATGATCTTCTAGGTCCCTTCCAGCCCCTAATATCTGTGATTCTGTGATTCTGTGAAATCATACAAAGAGCTAGGCTCCCTTAAGCAAGCAGCCATGCTGGCAGACGTGATGGAGACCTACATCTCTGCCCTGGAAGCAGCAGTCCTTCCACCTCCCCTGCAAGAAATGGTAGTCCTGAAACTCCACAGACACATTTCCACAACCTTAAGGAACTATGCCTAGAGATGACATCCTGCATGATTTTTTTCAGAGCAGCTATTTCAAGGCTTCATGTATCCAAAATTGCTACTGGAACAGTTTTGCTCACCTGAAACCTTAGCCGAGTGTTAATTCATTTATTGGAAGCCTTCCCTCTGTAATCTAGCAGACAGGGGATCAGATTGTCTGTGGTGTCTAGCTCCCACTGTTTTTGGCAAGTGGGGTGGCTGACAAGGAATTAATAATAGCACCTTCAATTGATTTCTAGTTGGAGACCCAAATGTGGGTTAGATTACAGGAGACAGCTACCAGCTGCTGCATTGGAAAATAAATCTCACTTTGTCTGCTCCTCTCCCTGCATTTTTGGTTTAAAAGGAAAAATCTTACTTGACCTATGACCTCTAACACTTCTGGGTTTCTTTCCAACACAGAAATTTATCCAGGTAAAGAGTTCCCATCTTTACTGAAATACTTGTGTGTCTAAGAAAACATACAAATAAAACTTCCATTCAACCAGAAAATGTCTAGGTGTCTTCAGAGTCACTTTGATGATATCCAATACTGTGAAACCACGTGCAAATTTTAAGCAGTTCATTTTAACTGGAAAATTACATTCTGGTCATAATTCACCAAGAAAAGTCCTAAAGATGAACAGTAAAGACACAGAGGAAAATGCATCTGATCTTGCTCCACATAACCTACACTGATGCAGGATTTGAGTGTGAGGTTCACACATAGCACAATCAACATCTATGTTACACCAGTCTGTTAAAATCTTCTCTGTAGTGCAGAGACTATTTATTTGAATAAAGTGTCAAAATAAACACAAATTTGCCATTGACTTTGCTTTCCAGCAGATACAAAGACATCATTTACTATTCTATATGAAGAAGTTTTGCTGGGGATTCCTCTTACTGTGTTTCATTTTTTTTTATTTGCTGCAAATAAGAGGTTGGCAGAGTAGTTCTCTTCTCTGGGCCACTTGCTCCTCACCATAATTCATTATTACATATGACTCCTCTGAAACAGCAGGACTTCACAAGAGTTCATCTAGCTTTTGAAGACTGTTTTTTATCTGAGCTGTTTTCAAATGCACACTTTTACAGGTTACTGTAGTTGGCACCATATAGTAATCTTCATGAGTAGGCAGACCAAAGAGTGCAACATCAATTATTTGCTTGAATTATTGTAGTGAGGTTGGAGGTTTTTTTTAATCACAGATCATAATAAGTCTCTGAGAAGAAAGGTAGCAATGATCTGTAAAATGTATTGCTAGTTCATGCTTTTATCTGCAATACTAACATGGTACTGCCTGATGCACTGTTCAGTAGAAAACAATCTCTGCAAAGTTTTAGATGTCAGAGGGATTGCTGCCAGAGCAGAATGTCAGCTTAGGCAACAGAACTATGAATCCAGTGTGACTTCATGAGTCTTGGCTGGACAATGCACTATTAGCCTTTAAATTTTGAGGCACTGCAGAACTGCCAACTCCTGGATACTCATCTGCAGTGAGATATAAACATTCACTACTCCCTATGTTGTACTTCTTCGATTATGGATCTCAGTAAGAAATTAATGAGCAAGTCCATACATCCAGAGGAAAGTCCCTCACATTCTGCTTTAAAACCCTGTGTAGAAGAAGCTGACGATGAGATCTTTAACAGAATTCTGGATTTCTTTATTACTAGAAATACCATCAAAGGAAGAAGACCCTATTTGGAGTATATTTTTGCCAATCTTTCATCATTTGGTGACACACTATTGTCAACATCTACATTCTTGTTTCAGTCCTGATATTTCTTCGCTTTTTTCCATCCCAAGGAAGAACTGACAACTGAGCTTCTGTGGAACAGCTTTATTTAACATCAGGTTGTGATTCAGTAACAATTGGGGATTTTTCCATTTGGATCTTAAGAAACAATGCAGCTTTCAGGAGCATAAGACTAGTTAGAAGTCATAATGCTTACTCCTGATTTTGCTTAATAAAAAAAAGTCTTCATCTCTAAGATGGGTTCAGAAAGCTAGTATTATCAGAAGCACACATTTTGAATAAATCTTTTTATCAAAAAGCTTGACCTAATGAAGTTATTTATAGAGAGAACTTTGTGTCTTGGTTAGTTGGCAAACAAGTCAGAACCTCTCTGTTCATTTCAGATAAAAGCCTAGGTAATCAAAATGTGCATGTTGGTCAATAAAAATGAGTTACTGGAGTGTGATGGTCTCGGTTTGGTGTAAATCTAACAGGACTGGGACCGAGCTAGCCTAACTCTTTTTTAAGACAGGCAAATATAGTGGTTATGACACATACTGTCTTCTAGTTATCCTCTCAGAAGGAGCAGCGTACCTCTCATTACACAGGCAGAAATGTTAAGTCTGCAGCTTCCACATCAATAGACCTTAGCTCTGATTTGGAAAAATCATTCCCAGATGTTCAGCCTTCGTTATATTACCACTGATAACGGTCAACAAGAATCTCACTGCCAAATATCTGTTTAGTGTCAACCAGCCTTGCATGGTCCAAGGGGAGTCCAAGGTTCCTAGGGGAATCCTAGGTGTGACAGGGTATAGCCTTAGGGAACTAGTTTGATTCAGCTTTACGGGGGAAATAATTGCATTTGGGGAATTCAGAGGCTGTTAGAAAGTCTTGTGTTGAGTCCTGCCCAAACACAGATGTCCAAGAACACAACAGCTGCAAATAATGAATCACAGCACTTTCCAGTGATACCTGTATGATTTTGTTTTTCCTCTCGGATTTGTCATATGAGACTCAGGATCAAAGCTGGAAAACTTCCAAAGAAGTGGATTTAAGGAGAACATGAAGAAAAAGCACTCCCAGAAAAAGTCCAGCAACTCAAAGGAAATTATGCAAGATTGCACTATCGTGTGAATCACTGCAGCTGTTTACTGGAAGTAAAGCAGATGTACAGAGTATAAGAACAGCATCACATTTCTGTGTTTTCATCTCTGAGATAATCTTCACATTCCCAAATAAATGTGTGGCGTGATCACTGTGCTGTATCATCCTGATTCCACTGACATGCTTAAGAGATGAGAAATGTCAGATGGAGATATTATCTTTGTAAAAGTTAATGGTTCAAATAGGATCAAAGTGTTTTAAGGACCCTTCAGATAGAAAAAGATTAGCTCCAAGTTTAAGTAAAAAGGACTACTGTAGTAAAACAATGTTAAAGTTGAGACAAAGTCCCTTCAGTTTCTCCTAGGACATCCAGATAACTATGAAAAAGAAGGAGGGTACATGAAAATGCAGTAAGGTATGTTAACAGAGCAGTCCCTAATTCCAGGACTTTTGGTAACTTCTCACCCTAATGCTAGTACTCTGTGTTACCCAGGAGTAAAGCAGTCCTGTAAATGTTTTGCTCCTCTCAGATCCTCAAAACTATTCTCAGCAGGCCAAGCAATAATAATGTTTAGTCTCACTCTGCTCCTTTTCACCAGAAAACTCAGTGCATGGAGCACCTTCAAAGTATCTTGCTGCAAAGAAAACTTATGGTACCTCTGGAAAACATTATTTCTGTCTTGTATATGGACATGCATTCCCTAGGGAGGCAGTTCCAAGTGAATATGGGATCCTTAAACATAATGAACTTAATGAACTGGTATATTCACCTCCTTGTCTTATGGATCTTTTGCCCATAAGTTTGTTAATGCCCACAGCTGAAGTAAACAAAACAAGTCTTTATATCTTCTGTTCTTCCTTGCCTTGTAAAATTTATACAAGCTTCTGCTATAACACCATACATTAAAATAAAAAATTCAATTGCAGACTATAAGGTTTTTGCTTTTATGAAGCCTTGTGCTATTTATTGTCCAGAAAATAAGGGACTCGTCATGATGAGGTTATATACAATCTTCCATTGCGTTTAAAGCCAGGTTTTCAGCAGAGATAGCATCTTTTATTAGCCAGTTGATACAGTTTAAAAAACATCAGGTAAACTCACACAGTCCATCAAGCCACACAGAAGCACCATACCAAACAGATGCTGGATGTGATACATGCTTATATTGTTTTTCCTGTTACCACATGGGTAATAACTGTGTAATACATAAACATTGTCAATTCCCAGACTCTTCACCCATACAAACTCCTGCTGAGCAAATGGAATTTTGCCTGAGCACGGGCTGAATAAGGTTTTCTTCACTTAACCCTGTGTGCCTGGCACTGAATAACTTGTCATGATAACTCTATCTATTTTCATTGAATCTGACACAGTGAAAGGAGCCAAAGAGGTTATGAATTTTTACCAGTTGATCCATGAGTGTTTGTTTAGCCTGGGAATTCACTGAGTCAACAAAGAGTCACAGTGTATACAACACAGAGGGGAGCTATGTGCTTGTCCTCTGGACACATATAATTTGTATTTTTTTTTTGTGCTAGATGAGGATACTAATAGAAATGTGGTTTTTTGGTAACTATCAACCTTTTTCAGTTTGTGGTTCTCCTAAATATAGAACACTATTGACAATAATTTTGTTCTCCTTAACTGTCTTTAGTGGATCTCTCAGAGGCATTCCTTAAAAGTTTCCAAAACAGAAAGCTGGACTAACTTTTAAGTGGGGAAGCTGCTGACACAGGAACTTCATAGGCTAAGTAGTTTTTCTTAATTTTACAACCAAAGGCAGGATTCTGATATTTTTACTTGCCCTTTGCCAGGAAGCTTTTCTGTGGCTCTACTCCTGTGGTGAAGTACTACAAGATAAATAAGAGTATTGTCAGGCAACTTCAAAGAACTATTCTTTATCAACACTGTGTGCACAAGACAAGTACCAGCTACATTGTCTTGGAGCAGTGCAGGACCTTAAAAGTGTCCTGACTTGGATTTTTTACTTGCACTGGGTAAACTGCCTTTATTATTGCTCACAAATGAATTACACAGATTGTGTTTACTCTCTGTGGGATGCACAGCACTGTGTGTTATTGTTCTGTCTGATACCACCATTTTCACAGGGCAGAACCAGACCAAAATGAATTGGCTTTGATTAACCTAACACATTTCAGCTTCACAGGCCCACGTGAGTGCCAGAGGTAGTAAATTATGTAAGAGAATATATCTAAGCCTTTTGGACATAGAAAATTCAGCTTAAGCTCTCTCAGAGAACTCAGTTCCTGTTTCACACATGTGGCTTGGCCAGATTCCAGTTCAGTTAACTGCATGAAGTCCAACTATTCCTAAATAAATGAATGAGGAGATACAATTTGGATGATCTAGTATGACTGCTCTGAGTTTAATGTAAAATCTTTATCATAGTGACTTCTCTGACTCCTGAAACCATGCTACTGCATCATGAATGTGAGATGTGCTTCCCTTTTCAGTGCATTTTGAAGGAGTTTGTCTAATTGCTGCAGGAGTCTGTCTAATTTCTGCACTGATCTAGTACCATTGAGGACAGCAGTAATGCTGCTGTATGTCAGTTAAAACTGTCACACCATTCTCTTTCAGTGGCACTATGAAGTGTGAGTATTTCAAAATAGAAAGCCTAAAACTGCACTTAGGAACCTGAATGAGTGGCTTGAATTTCAAATTAATTGGACATTTGAAAGTTCTCATTCTATTGCTATTAAGCATGCTAGAATATCAAGCTGCCAGTTTGTATACAACTACACATACAATACACATATGTATGTATGTATGTATGCATGTATATGCATTTACTCATCATTCTCTGCTCTTCCTGTCTTTACCCAGAAAAAAAATTGTCAGAGAAAATTCAAGAGGAAACACAAACTCAATAAATGGCAGAATTGGAAGGGTCAGAATTTATACATAGCACAGATGAGAGTCTTGATCCCTGGATAACCCATGTATTATTAAGCTTTAGAACAGTAAAGAACTGGTTTCTAGCACAAGCAAACTACCATTTTTTCATTCTTGTGGATTTTGCATATATTGCCTTTGCAGGGCACACGACAATGAGTTTGCAAAATCCCTCTAGAATGTGATTTTATAAGAGAACCTTCTTACATACATAGCACTTCCACAAGACATAACCAGTGTGGAATTCATGCCCTATTTTTAAATGTCATCAATGCAGAAATCAACCTGCGAGATAATGATCTGTGTACCCACATCAGTCAACAAAGTTCTGGTTAATTCCAGTGGCAGAATGTAGCAAGCAGTGTGACCAAAGATAGGTGTGTGCTTTACACAGATTCACAGATATTAGGGGTTGGAAGGGACCTAGAAGATCATCTAGTCCAACCCCCCTGACAGAGCAGGGGCACCTAGACCAAGTCACCCAGGAACAGATCCAGGCAGGTCTTGAGTGTCTCCAGAGATGGAGACTCCACAACCTCCTTTACTGCATGGACCTTAACCTTTAACTTAATGGACCTTAAATTAACCTTTTATTACTGTGGTAAATCTAGGCAAGTCTATCAAACTAATGCAACTTGTGTGTTTTACAAATGTTTTCACATCATGTAGGTGGAAATGTGTTAACTATTACATATCATAACTGGCATTAAAAAGACACCAGTGGTTTAATTATAATAATTCTGAAGTTTCTGTTTCACATTATGTCCAATCTCATGCATATAACCCCATCTTTAATTGCAGACTCATTTTAGATTATTCAATAGGATATTTGCCTTAGATTGTATTACAGTGCATATTCTTAAGGGGTGTTTGCTCATTTCTAAGAGGCTTGGATTTGATATTACAGTATTCCCTTGTCAGAGGTGTATGTGCTTATACATGTGTATGTTTCAAAATGTAATTCCCTATAAAATGTAATTCCCAGTAACTATGGTGTCACAATCAATCTTCTTTGAAGTTCATGATCAAATTCCCATTTATATTGATCCTACAGTTTCAGCTTCATAACAAGTGTTGGGAACTGGATAGTTTATGAAAAAAATACCCAAACACCACAACATTCACCCCCCAAAAAAATCCAAACCCCACCAATAAAAGCAATCCCCACCCCCCCCAAAAAAATATTTTTTTTTTTAAAAGACCAAAACAAAACACAAAAACAAAAAACAGAGCAGCTGTCTACTCAGAACACTTTCATCATTAATCCCTTAGGGTTCTGAGTATAACCTGTCTGCCTATTTGTCAGTGTTGCCCAGGTGTTGCACAGGAAGGTTTCCAGCCTCACAAAGCAGATGTGGGTGTGTAATCACATTTGAAGCAGGGATGTATTGGTAACTCCCAAGTTCTGGCAAGTTTGCCTTCAACTTGGCTCATAAAAAACAGATTTTTTTTTGAATAACACAGAAATGTCAGCTCTTGTTGAAACTCTTCTTTCATTAAATGAAAAAAAATATGTATAAGACAAATAGATGGTAAAGAGCTCTCCTCCCTAATGTAAGGTGCTCTAGCTGAATAGGAACATGTGGCTTGAATTGACAGAGAGGAGCTTCCTTCCTGTTTGACACAGCTGAAGTGCAGAGTCCTTTCAATCCTCTTTAGTGTCCAGAAAGATAAAGAACAGACTGGTAGATGCAAACCATAGTTTACTTCTCTAGTTATAAACAGGAACTGTTTGGATTGTGTTGTGTTTCTTCAAGCTAATAAGTCTGAGAACTCATGGAATATGACGAGGGGGAGTTTTGATAAGAGACTTTGGTCTCTGCTTGAGGAAGAGGAGCAAGGAGAAGACACTTGCTGTAGTGATCAGGGGGGACTAGGTAGATTTTGCTGCCACTCCAAGTCACCAATTTCATTAAAGCATTTATTTTAAAGCCTCTCAGACATTTGGTGGGGAAGTCACTATGACAGGAAAGTGTTGGCAGAACATTTCAACACTGATGGCTATCAGAATAACCACCATGTACCCATAGAAGATACAAACTACAAATAATTTATTTTTTTTCCTGACACATTACAGAGTTTTAATTGCTAGGTAGGGCTGTGCTTTAAGGCAGGTTACTTCAGAAGCAGCCATCTCTGTCATAATTTTGTGAAGCTTCCCAACATTTATGAATATGCAGATTTCAGATGCCATGCCATGTTTCAGTAGTATGCAGATGGGCACTCAGTAATCAAAATAATTAAAATCAGTGACCTTTTTAGAACATGTGGGCATATTTTTTTTTCTCTTTTCTCAGACCATGGGCACTAACATACTGTAACTGCTTGTTTCTGGTGTCAGTGGGACAATGTCAGGTGTACTCCACTCAAAAGAGTATCTGAAATAACCTAAGCTGTCTACTTTCTACTGTACTGTCATGAGACAAAAGATGATCTTCCCTTCTCCCTTTTTAATGTGAACCATCTCATATGGAAAATACCTTCTAAATGGCTTTGTTTGCAAGCTTTACTGGTATAATGTACTTTTTCCACTTACACAACCAGCTCTTCCTCACACAACCAAATCTGTTTTATAATTCCAGCCATATGGATTTTTTGAAAAATAAAACAAATTTTATTAAAATTTCCAAAAATCACAAGTGCTATTGACAATTTATATCACTGGGAAACTGAGCTACTCAACTGTAATATTTTCACATAAGTGCATTGGCTCAGAAAATTTCTCCCTTGGGTTAAGCTACAGTCTAGTAAGACTATTAAAGAAAAAATAAGCTTAAAAGGATGTTTAAAGTAAATTTGAGATGAAAACTGAACCTTACTTTAGAGTAGGTCAAAAATTGCTTAGAGGGGTTTTTTTTGTTTCACATCTGCCTGTAAGATTGGCATAAAAACTAAATCTTCTGAGTTTGTTGTTATGCTCTACTTGCCACCAAGCTGAAATTTTGGCTTCCAGCCTCTTCTGAGTTATTGTGTTGGAAAGAGTCAGCTGCCATGTAATGGATGTTAAGGATTTTACTGGTTAAGAGATGATGGTTGCTGCTTTGATTTTGTTATTTATTTTGGTTTTTACCACTGATAGAATTTTCTTTTAATATGAATGAGGTAAACCTTTTTATCTGCTGGTTTTGAGCAAGAGCTAATTGAAACCACTGTTTGAAAGTTGAGGAACAGGGAAAGAGAAATATTTTTCTCTTTATTTATTTTTTATTTATCTCTTTATTTATTGATTATTTATTATATTTATTTTATTTATTTTTCTCATTGGAATTTTTATTTATTTTATTTCTCATTTTTATTTATTTTTCTCTTTAGCTTAGTATCTATTTGCCAGATAGATCTCATCCTTCCACCTGCAACCAGAGTTATCTGTGGAGAGTGAAAGAGTTAATCCCACTGCTACTCAGTTTTAGCACCTAGGAGTTGAAAATTTACTTACACAGGTTTCATGCAGTCAGTGGATGCAAGAACTAAACATTGCAGTGACGGTTGCATTTGCTTCATATTTTGAAGGTTGTCTTACTGATTGTGAAGCTGAGCTTCCAATGCCCCATTATGCTGCAGATTAAAAGAAAGAATAGTTTAGAGGTATGTAGGCATGTGTGTACTGTCATATTCCTGTTTCTTGTGAGGTATTGCATCTATTCATGAGGTCAACTCAGTTACCACTTTATGAACTGATAAAGACCAGATCCTCCCAACAACCATCAAGCAATGGTTGATAGCAAACTGGCACTGATTCACTCCTTGGTCATGTTTCTTCGTGGTCAACAATAATTCCAGTTTCCAGGCTAACCTGTGCCACAAGGCTGTCCTTTGTGAGATATCCAGGAAAAGGAAAACATTTCCAGAAGAATAAATGGGCGTCCGGTGAATTTCCTTGGAGCCTCAGCCTGATGTGGTGAATGATTTTTAAGACCAGTCATTTTCTGCTAGATAATAAGCAGTCTTCTTCATGGGGTTATACAACTGGAATTCATTATGAGAGATGTAGATAGCCTAATATAAATAGGATCTGAACAGGACCTTTTCTATGGTAATGCATTTTTAACATTGAGATTAATTCATCTGAAGGTTTTTTTGTGTCACCTCAGTAAAGTGGAATGAGATGCTATTGTTTAAAAAATATTGAAAGACATTAATATTGTTAATGACAGGAATTAAATGAATGAGGTAAAAGAAATAGGTAAGCCTCACCTGACATAACTAGCAGTTTCCTTAAGGTATATTGAAGTAATGCAGAAAGGAAGTTATTTAAATGCAGAAAGGAAGTTGAAATAATGATAATGGATGTTTAAAGTTCGGTAGGTAGGGAGTCAGCTGAGGTTTTTCCTCCGTATAATGATCCACCACTTTCATTATAGTCTACTATTGCACTTCTCTAATTCAAATACTATTCCTGTATATTACTTGTGCTGTAGTTAAGGTACTGCCACAAAACAAACAAGCAAACAAAGAAAAAAACACGTTTAGATGCTTAGCCTGGGAGAACACATATAATTAATCCAAATGAGTAAATAACCTGAATTAGCTTATTAACTCATATCAGATAAAAAATAATTACATGTGGTCAAGTCAAAGCAGCAACTTGTGTAATGAAAAACATAGCTGGTTAAAATGGAGATGAAATGTGTAGTTTGTAGGTGTTTCTGCACTACATTTATTTCTGCACATACGGTCTCATATTGATACAGAAATCTGCAGTCCTGCAAAGAAGGGTAAAACAGTATATCTCTCTGTGATGCTGTGAAAATTTAACAGCATCTTGTTCCTCTTGTCTTTCATCTTTTATCATGATTCCTTCACTCTTTTTGTATTAAAGTTCAATTGCTTTAGTAATATAATATTGGTGTCTGACTGCCAAAGCAAATGTAGGATACAGATTTTCATTAGCTAGAGCTCTGGAACCTTTTATTTGATTCATTATTCTAAAGCAACAAAAGAGGTCTGTGGCAAAAAGTTTTCATGTTCCTTTTACTGTATGTGCTTACCAGAGGCTTGAGGGGGTTATGTATATATTGCAGTAAAAAATTACATTAGCACTTGCTGCCCCAGCAGACTTCTTGGGTTTTGCTGAAATTCTCCTCTGATTATCTGTTGGCCTTGTGCAGTAAAATATAATGCAGGGCTTTGGGAACATTTCAACACAGCAGTTATCAGTTTTATACAAAGAGCTATCAGTGGGCAGGGTGCTTACCCATTACATTTGAAAGACAGTGGCTTTTGTTCACACAGTAATAATGATAGGTAATTCAAGAATGGCCAACAATACAAAATCATAACACTAGCCTGGACTTGGGCAGATATATTACCACTGCCAGAAAGAATAATTTTGATGAACTGCTAAAAGTCATTATTCAGTTCCATTACTCTGTCATAACATCCATTCAGCCTGTGTCTAGGTTATGTTTGGTTTGTTGTTCTAACTTGTGTAGTGGAAGTCAGCTGTGCCGTAACCTTTGTCAACAAAAGACCAACACAATCAGTTGGGTTTTTTGTGTTATTAGCTGTGTTGTCATGGACTTTTTGTTTTCCTCTCTGGTGGCTGCTGAGGTCAGATGTCAGTCTCAGGGCAAACAGAAAAGCACTATGATGGTGTAGAGATTACCTCATTAAATCACTATGTGCTATGTTAATAGTGGCTTTGCCAATGTTACTTTAAGTAAACCCTTGCTTTTTCTGTCGTAGTCATAACACTGAAATGCTTCCTGTTAATTACAAGCTTCCATTGATGGTGCCTGCAGAACAGGCAAAGTGGCCGTGCCACTGAAGCCTATTTCCTGGTCTTTTCTTTGGTGTAGGTTCTAAAGTGGTGTTATGATGATAATGGAATGGTACAGGGCTGTGCAAGAGCAAGGTGGTTTGAAAAGACAGAGGAAGGGGAACAGGAACAATGCAACTGTTTTCCTGTCTCTTCTCATTTTTTGAAAGGGTTCTGCTGAGAAGCAGTGAGCTAATTTAAGAAACATGGTGTTATCCTTGACCACACCCTTGCCATGGAAAACTATGTGTCAGTGCTGCAGAAATCCCTCTTTCAGCTCAGACTTTACCCGTGTGTATCTTGGGATGACCTCCCAAGGCAGCACATACACCCTGGTGACCAAAAGACTCCTTACTGTAATCCTTCCTTAGTTCAGCTTGCAGCTCAGCTCCACCACTGCACTGGAGAGAGCTGCAAATGCACACCTACCTCACTGGCTTTAAGAGCTGCAATCAAATTACCCTCTTCCTTCTTTATATTACCTTCCCCTCCAAAAAAAAGCTAGTGGTTTGATTTGAAATTTGCACTTTAAGAAGTCTTTAACACAAAGAGATATCCGAGACCTGCTCTTACAGAGTTTTGAGATGATGTTCTTTTTAAAAGGGTTTGAATATCACAACTTTGATTGCCAGGGAAAAACTTTTGCTTTAGTGATTCTAAATGTAAAATCTAAATGTAGAATTTATTCCTCTTGCACAGCTGCCTCAGCAGATTCTTCAACACAAAAAGGTCAGAAATTATATATTTTTTCTTTTTTTTCTTTTTTTAAACAGAACAAACAAATAAAATGAAACCAGAATAATATTCATGTGTCTCATGTATAATTTTCTGCCATTATAGTAAAAGTTGTCAATGTGGCTTTTAATATGTTGCTACACTTTTATAGACTGTTAAACTGTGTTGCATTATAATTGGGTAGGTCTCTCACTGCATTGGGAAAGGCTGGTAGAGAAAGGCATTCCTGACATAAACTTATTTAGCTTTGTAATACTCCTGTTGTCACATTATGACTTTTGAAAGGATCACTTGCCAAAAACTTAAATATACCTCTTGCTGTAATTTCCCAGTTTGAGAATACTATTGAACTCAGCTTCCCTTTTATTCTTTGTGCCTGTATTCTCCCCGTTTTTTTAGGATAGTGTTTTGTGAGAAGGATATTTACTTTTATCACTAATTTAAAGTATTTGTGACCCTTACTTCTGTTTTTACTCATCTAGGTAGTGGTGTCATGGTCCAATAACTGAAATCAAGTCTATATGGCATTTCAAATTCTGAAGACTTTCTCACAGTGAGCTCTTCCCAATAATTGACTGTGATTAAATGAGGACAAAAAAGGCACATTTTGAAAATTGCCTTCACCTAAGAGAGACTGAAAGTTATTTTTACCAGTTGAGTTTGCTTTAATTTTTTAACTACACTTTGATTGTATTTCATTTACTCATTTGATCATTCAACTCCCATCTAAGGCATGTCTTGAAAGACTTGAATTCTAGCAACACTTTTAAGAATCCAGAGGGTTTTTTTGGTGTTTGTTTTTTGTTTGTTGTTGGTTTTTTTTTAATAGAATATATAAGCCTCTGGAAGAGGGCTTAAGCTTTTGTTTTAGATCCAGGACACATTTTGTAAGAAAGTTATGAACTCCACATAACAGATGCAGCTTGAAATTAAAATTATCTACTTGCTTTTCCAACATTCTTATTTTCCTTTTATCTCCTACCTCACTGCCCCAACATTTGCATCCTTTCTTTCGTTTGTAAGGATATTTTTAAGGTATATGGGATTCAGGGGGAACTAAGGAAAGGCTTCCATCCCATACTATTATGTTTCCAAGTTAAACTCCAGTATTGTTTAAAAAATATACAGTGGCACCAAGTATGAAAGCTGCTGTAGTTTGGAGGGCATTGTTGAAGACCAATTAAGGATTTTAAATCAAAACTCTGAAAACACTATTTGCTGTCTTTTGCAACCAGGAAAGGGCCAGGATCTTCTGACCTATGTCTGTGGCCTATAGCTTTCTGGGGGTGCCTGAGAAGTAATCTAATCTTTACTTTTATGTAGAAGAGAGTTACAGAATGGGGTGATTTGGGACTTTCCATTTATTTCAGCTGTTGTTGGAAAGAAGTGTGCCAGAAGTACAAGTTTGAAGCTTAATATGGGTTTGGGTCTGGTTGAGGGTGTGAAGGTAGGAGGCACCCTTGGCTGTAGTGACCACAAGATGGTGGAGTTTAGAATTGCAGGCAGCAGGCCCAGGACCACAAGCAGGATTGCTACCCTGGACTTCAGAAAGGCCAACCTTGGCCTGCTCAGGGAACTGCTTGGAAAAGTCCCATGGGATAGGGCCCTGGAAGGACAGGGACCCAAGCAAGCTGGCTAATATTCAAACACCATTTCCTCCAGGCTCAGGATCAGTGCATCCCAAAGAGCAGGAAATCTAGTAAGAGAGTTAGGAGACCTGCATGGCTGAGCAGGGAGCTACTGGTAAAATTTAAGCAGAAGAGGAAATATATAAAACATGGAAGGAGGGCCAGGCCACCCGGGAAGAATACAGGCAGGTTGTCAAAGGATGCAGGGATGCAACAAGGAAAGCTAAGGCCTCCCTTGAAATAAATCTGGCGAGGGAGGTCAAGGACAGCAAGAAAAGCTTTTTCAAGTATGTTGGAGGCAAAAGGAAGTCTAGAGGCAATGTGGGCCTGCTGCTGAATGAGTGGGTGCCCTGGTGACCGAGGACAGAGAGCAGGCTGAGTTACTGAATGCCACCTTCTATAGCTGAAGAAGGTACTGTAGAAATAACAACTAACACTGCAGATATCTGAGAGTCAGGTATCACTGGTAGGAAAACAAGCCATCATATTAACAGAACTCCTGAACTTCCTGGCTTTCATAGAGCACCTTTTAGCTGAGAATCAGAAAGCCCTGTATAAACATAAACATATATGGATAAAGGAAGCCTGTCCCATGGGAATGTTTGATTTTTTTATTTTTTTTTTCTGCAATCACACATTGAAACCTGTTGAAAGAATACAGAAGAGTGCCAAAGTTTCCTAATTTGTACTGTTTTGTTCTTGCAAACAGAGAGGTCCTTGGGCAGGCTGCATGTGTGCTGGTTGTATTTATAGACATTTGCATATGTGCACACGAGTGGGAATAAAATTGAATTAAAACTCTGATAAATCTCTGTTTAATATATTGTCTGTGAGTAGTGAAACTAAATAAGCCTGGCTTCCTATGTATTTGGATGTTGGATTCTCTGATGTCCAGTAAAATCTTAAGTTCCAGTTGAAGCTTTTCCCACAGCTGGGACATTTACAAAGTCTTTTGTGTGCCTGGATTCTCTAGTGTCTCATAAAAAGGGAGCTTTATAGCAGTCTTTCCTGTTCATGAAGAACCATTAATGGGGACTCCTTTTTTAATCTTCTTTGTCTCTTACTTTCATTAAGTTGATTAGAACAAAACATACTTGTGATCATGACTCCTCTGTCAAATTGCTTTTTAAAAGTCCACCTCAGACAAACTAAGGTGGAAAGCCAACAAAGCAAAAATGTAAAATTATGCAGAGTGTAGGATCACTTTAATTTAATCAGGACACAGGGCTAAAACAGGCATCATACTGTTTTGCTTCTATGTAAAACATGAATAAACACTGGTATTTACATGATTGTGTACAAAATACTTTAGTATGATAATATAGATTGCCACTGAAGCCATAAAAACTTATTAGGCTGGCTGTGATAATGGATACAAGTGCCTCTGGACTTCTAAGGAGTAGAGCAAGTACTAGTAGGATCTGTGAAAACATACAGAAATACTGGAAATGAGAGATTTGATAGTATCCAGAAGTAAAAGCTATTGAACAGTCAATTACTTCGAGAAGATGTTTGTTTAAACATTTAACCACCACTAGCATTTAGAGTAAGTGCTTTAGCTATCCATCTGTGAACAAATAATGCTGCTATATGCCCCTCAGTCATTAAGTACAAACCCTTAGGACCAATTCCATTTTCGCTCTCTTGAATCCACATATTTTTTAAGAAATGGCAGCAATATTAGGGGTTGTAAATTGCACCTGGTTTGAAAAAAAAAAATTAAACTGCAATTTAGCCCAGCCAATGAAAACATTTGTTTCACAAGTTTAAACTTTCCCATGGGAATGCTGGAGCAGCCCTTCTGATCTGTGTGTGTGTGTATTCAAAGGAAACATCTTTGCAATACAGATGCTTGGGAAAACACACTGGAAAATAGACGGTGCTTCTCAGGATAATCACAGAAACACAACAAACTTACTGATGTTTGTTTGTAGTTAAAGATTCTTTAAAAATAGGACAGCAGTTTTGTGGCTGGTTTGTTGTTTTTTTTTCCTGCAGTTTTCATACTAAGGGTCTCTTTTCTTTTCTTTTCTTTTTTTTTTTTCTAAACATAAGTAGGCATAAACAAATCTCTGTACACCAGAAGTAAAATAAAGAGGTGAACTTGATGTCTGTAACAGCAGTGGGGGTGGCTTCTGCTAAGTCACTGCTGCATATGGGCCAGCTAGATCCCACAGGCCTTATATGAGTAGCTCCAAGGACACAGTGGAGAAAACTTCTAACTACTTGGTGCTTAGGTGATATGTCAGATCTTAAGATGACAAATCCAGAAGAATTCTACTCCTGCATCTGCACTGCACATGATTTTATGCCTCTCCATTGTAAAACCTTCCCTTCTAAGATGGATGGATAATACTTGACTAAAAACAGGTGTCTTTCCCTTCAGGGCTTGGTCACTGCTGGGTTGTATCTCTGCAATGAATGAGCTCCAGTGATTCTGTTGAGTAGACTGGAGTCCACATGCATCTGAGCACCAATCTGCCCTGGATATTGAGAGAATTGGAAGGGGAAAAAAGATTTCATGTGGTATTCCTAGACAGACTGGTAGAACTAGTTGGTGGAAATAACCAATAATCATGATCATCTTCAGAACTTGCTGAAACTAGCGTTTGCTCTCCAGGCAGAATCATTGCTTTATGTCATTTTAAGAACTCATGAGAAACAGTAGGTGTTTGAATTAAGTATTTGTCACAAAGGAAAGCACAGTCATCAGTTCAAGAACATCCCGTTGAGTGTTGAGTGAGCTGCTAGGCTCAGCCCCTGTGGCAGATGACTGGATGCTACCTGTGAAAGGTGATGAAATTATTTCAGACTCCTTTGAGCATTTCTTTGAAATATCTTGCTGGGGCTGAGTGCCTAACTCTTGATTCCTGTTATATTTCAATTAGTCAACTACATAAGATGATACGAATTAGTCTAAAGCTGATTTTCTGTGATTCAGCCTTGAGTTATGGTTGCCATATTGTGATATTGTGACCTGTCTTCTAATTCTTTAAGGAATACTTGAGATCTGACCTTGATAAGGATTCACAGGGTTTTCCTACTAAAATTCCTAACATTTCAGTAAAATAAATTCTGCATTGTTGAATAAAGGAAGTGGACTTTGATGGCATTCTCCTTTTTCTCTGACCTCATTGTGGATTCTGAATGAGCTCAGTGTCATGACTTCCTTTGGAAAAGACCATGTTGAAATCACATCTGTCCTAATGGCAATCTCAGAATTAATTTTATTTAATATTAATAAATTTAATTAAACCTAATTAAACTGCTATCCTTCTTCCTACATATTGTGTATGTGCTTTTGATAATTGATCTCTGACTATGATCAGACAAAAATTTTAGAACATCTTAAGTCCTTAAATGGATCATAAAATTGTTTTCTACATGAGAGTGTGATCTTTCTCAAAATGTCAAAGCAAATTTCAGCTATGGCACAAAGCTGTAATTTAGTATAGTACCTTAACCAAAGTACAATAATGTGGTCTTGACACAGGAGTAGACATTGATGGTGACTTTAGAAAGATCTTAAATAATGACTAGATTAATTAAGTTGAATCCACTGATTTCCACTGCCAAGTTCTTCCTAAGGAGAGCCACATAATAACATACTTGAAGAATATACTTTCCATAATGGTTTGCTCTTTGAGATTATATAATCAAAAGAATGTTCAGCATGGCTTTTAGTAGGTTTTGGGAATAGACACTTAGACATAACTCTGAGGATTATAGTGGTTATATGCAAAATGACTTTTGGACCTTTACACAGGAAAAAGAAAGTATGGCCATGATCCTCGTTAGCAAAACTAAAATATAAAACTAAACTCTTAAGAAAAATGCATCATCTGTAGGAGATAGCAAGATAGCTTGATTCCCCAGGGAATTTACTTTGGTAGAATCGGAAAGAATACAATATTCTTTTCTTTTTTTTGCTTCTGGAATAACTAAGCATTCCTGAAGATAAACTGTGCATTAACCATTAATCATAGCTAGTCTTGCTTAATCAAATGAACTATCACAATTTCTTATAATTTAGATATTTTTTTTTTAACAGAAAATATGGGATTTTTAATTTTATTTTTTTTTTAATGAAGCAAATCTGGAATAGTCTAGCTAAAGAGACTGAAATATCTGGCTCAAACAGCTGTCCATAGGCATGTGTCTTTTCCAAATACCGGCTGCTCCACTGATCCTCTTGACAGCACACCTACACTGCAATAGCTTAATCATGGCTTGTAAGAGTAGCTTATCCATGTAAATTGACAAAAACATTGCTATACCAGTCTCTTCCAGTAATAGTTCAGTTGAAAAGTTCCAGCTGTTGGAGACAAAAATATTCTGATTAGGACAATGTGCTGTTCTTCCAGTTCCCGTCACTTAGCATTTAAGGATATGTTGCCTTTAGCAATATTTGCCTTTGTCCAGGACCTCCTGACCTGAAGATTCTGTTTCATATTGCACCCATGACCTCTCATTACTTGCAGTAAGTAGTATACAAAACAAAACGTGGGTGGAATGGTAGAAATACATCTGTTAAGTGAAAAAGCTAAAAGACCTCTTACTGAAGAGGTATATATCCTAAAAATAACCAAACATTAATGGAAGGAACTAAAGAGCTAAAAATAAACTGACAGTGGGTCTGGAATCCCTTATTCTGAATTAAGTTTTTCTTTTCTATTCAGACTGTACACTGGCAGTTCCCTTTCTGAGACATGCAAAAGCCACGACACTGTATCTGTCTACATAATTATGTTCATAATAAATAGTTACTTAGCCTTAGTTTACTATTCTTCAATTACTATGGAAACCTCTGTATCTTACTCTTCACACCCCATAACACCTATGTTTAGAGAGATCTGGATATGACTTCCACATACTTCTGTGACAGAGGAAGTTTTATTTAAGCAGAGTTACAGAACATTTGTATGGTTGGACTAGCTTTGATAAAGGGAAATACAAGAAGGGTACTGAATTGTGACCGCCACCAGGAAAAATTGAACTTGCAGTTCAAATAGTTGAAAAGTTGTTGGGTTGGTTTTTTTGGGGTTGCAATTTTATTTTATTTTATTTAGGATATTATATTACTAAACACATTTAAACTGCATGCAATCATTGACAAAATACTGATTTGTGAAAGGTTCTTAAATGCATGACATTTCTCTATGAAATAAAAATAACATGAGCTAGCTCCTAATGGCCTAGACAGAAACATTGAATTGTACAGCCAAAATCTTCCATATTAAGGTAGCTGTTAGAAGTATTTTGCATCCATGTCATGTGTAGCTAGCAAAAAAAAAATTAAATATCTGTTTGTATTTCTGTAGGAAGTCAGACACAGTCTTTTGACCTCAACATTTTAAAGCTGTAATTCTAAATCACTGGTAATGAATAAATAAGTGGCTCTGGTGTTTTCATTAAAACATGTATTCAGAGGAGAATTTTTCAATCAAATTTTGATACCACTGAGCCTGTCTTATAATGCTGACCTGTTTGTGACATTTGTCATGCTGCAGCTGTCAAATTATAGCAAATTGGAGATGATGTTAAAAGTTTCAGCACACTAACGAAATGCATAAATACTGATCAAGCTCTTTTTGTAAAATCTAAGACTAATTAAGCAACCATGATAATTTTGTTAGGTTATATAGAAATATAAGAATGATGATCTTAGATACCTAAAAGGCCCCAGGCTTTATCAAAATGCAGGAACACTTGGAAATGATCCAAGTCTCTCTGAGTGTGCCACTGTTAATTATTCATGTCATGGGGGGGTGCTAGTAATTGACCAAACTGCCAAGAAGCACCATTTTGTCTCCATTCCACATAAACTAAAATCTGCTTTAAATTTCAAAGTTGCATTCATATTTTAAAATAAAACAGGGATGATGTTTCCAGTGGGTGTTTTTTTTCTTGTGTTTTTACTTTGTTGGGCTTTTTTTTAAACAGAGAGCTCAGCATGTCAAGCTCCTAAGCTCTTAAGCAACAGATGCTAAATATGAATAATTTAAGGGAAATTTGCTTATGAGGTTTTGTAGGAAGGATAAAAAATGAATTTATATTTGCAAAACCACTTAGATCATTATTAATGGTAACATAATAGTTATGCTATATTGTGGCTGAGTGCACTACCTGGGCCATTAGTAGGTAGCTCATATTACTGTTAATTTCTGAGATATAGGGTATATCTGAGATACAATGGTTGTGTATCTAGGAAGCTTTGATGTGATTGAGCTGTGTGATTGTGTGTGGATAAGCTGAAATAGTCACAGTTATTTTTGTGAAAGAGTAAAAGCAATAGAAAATAACTGGGTTTTTATAGATTCTCTGTATGTATCTATTGCTGTGCCTGTATACATCACTATTCTGTATTTGATAAATCTAACACAGGGTACTGTACTAAAGCAGAGAAGTTTCTTCTGGGGTAAGGATGTTACTTAAGTTACTTCTGTATTCTCCATTTGCAACTAATGCTAGTTTTTCTGATCTCATGCTGGAAGCAGATTCACCTGCATGCTCTGTGTGCCTCAGCTGAGGCAAATGTGGGAAGCCTGTGGGAAGTTGTTTGTGAGCTCATTATTCTAAGTTCCAAGCTTTTAATTTTATACTGTGTAGCACTGAATAGTGGTGGTCACAGAAGAACAGAATGGTAGGGATTGGAAGGGACCTTTGGAGATCATCTAGTAATTGTACAATTAACCACCAGTAAAGGTTGTATTTTCTGGAAGCACCTGCAGATCAGTAATGCTCTTATTGATTGCAGATAATATTCACACAATCACAGAATGTCCGAGGTTGGAAGGGACCTAGATCATCTAGTCCAACCCCCCTGCCTGAGCAGGGGCACCTAGACCAAGTCGCCCAGGAACAGATCCAGAGGGGTCTGGAATGTCTCCAGAGCAGGAGACTCCACAACCTCCCTGGGCAGCCCCTGCCA